>APFE030432744.1:32749-65506 GCA_000404065.3 Pinus taeda | reverse complement strand
GGAAGAGGAAGAGGACGAGTAGTCCACAGGCCAGTAGATGCTGGATTGCAAGAGGAGATATGAGTTTTGCGCGAAAGATTAGCAGTGATAGAGGCTGGAGGAAGAAGAAACCCAGCAGATAACAGTGATGAAGAAACAGTTGAACCAGAGGAGGATGAGTATGAGGGAGTAACACCAGAGCTGAGATTATTAAAGTCAGTTTTGCTGTCCAGTCATAAGCCGAGGCACGAGTTACCTACTTATGACGGGAGTTTGTCAGCAGATGTGTTGTTAGATTGGCTGAGTGAAGTTAATAAATTCTTTGAGTTTGAGGAGACCAGCGAAGACAAACAAGTAAGGTTTGCCGCCACCAAGCTGAAAGGACATGCGTCCTTATGGTGGGATAGCGTTCAGGCAGAAAGAAGGAGATTAGGTAAACAACCAATCAAGAAATGGGCCAGGATGGAAGCAAAGATGAAAGAGAAGTTCTTACCGAAAGACTATCAGATTATGTTGTACAGGCAGGTACAGAACCTAAAACAAAGGGGAATGATTGTTACAGAGTTTACAGAGGAATTCTATAAATTGAATCTGCGAGCAGGGTATATGGAAGATACCTCAGAGAAAACAGCCAGATTTGTAAATGGCTTGAGAGGGGAGATTTTGGACGAAATTGGTATTCTTTCACCACAAACATTGGATGAAGCCTATCAGTTTGCACTGAAGGCAGAGGAGAAGATAAACAGGAAACAGAACACCAGGAGAGGAGGTGGGTCTGGCAGGGGAAAAGGCAAGGTTTATGGTAGAGGTAGAGGTGCCAGTCCAAATGAGGAGGGCAGCAGTTCCAAATCTGCTGGCGCAACAGATAAGGACAACAGCAACAGGGAAGGACGACCAGCTCAGAGAGGACGAGGATTTGGTTGAGGCAGGGGAACTGTCCAGTGTTACCGTTGTCATAAATTGGGACACAAGTCTTATGACTGTCCTGAAGGTGAACCAGCAGGCGGAAGAGGAACCTATGTTGCTCAGCCAGAGGATGCTGAGGAGACACCTCAAGAAGCGGAGAATACACCTGAAACAGGCGAAGCCTTGGTGTTAAATAAAGTGCTGTTAAAACCAGCAAAGGAAGTTGCAGAACCAGATCAACGAAAGGCTCTGTTTCGCACTGTTTGCAAGTCACGGGGTAAGTGCTGTAAGTTGATCATTGACAGTGGGAGTACTGATAATTTGGTAGCTGTGGAGATGGTGGAGAAGCTGGGATTAAAGAAGCTGAAGCATCCCACTCCCTACAAAGTATCGTGGCTGCAGAAGGGGCATCAACTGTTAGTTGATGAGCAGTGTGAAGTGGAGTTTCAGATCGGTAAGTATAAGGACAAGATCCTTTGCGATGTCATGCCAATGGATGTCTGTTATTTGCTGTTAGGACGACCTTGGCAGTTTGACAGAGGTGCAGTTCATGATGGGAAAACTAACTGCTATAAGTTTGTGAAAGATGGGATCAAGCATACGCTTGTACCCATCAAGGAGGAAAATATAGCAGAAGCTAGTGGAGTGAAAGCACTGCTGTTAGGTGGAAAGGAATTCATAAAACAGATTGAGGACAGCGAGATAAATTTTGCTGTCATAAGGAGACCAAGAGCAGTGGTACTCCACACACAGGTTTCAGATTTGCTAGAAGAAGTTCAGAGGTTGCTGCAGGATTTTGGAGACATTGTGGTGGATGATCTTCCAGATGAGTTGCCACCTAGGAGGGGTATTAGTCACTGCATTGACTTTATACCAGGGGAAAGCCTGCCAAATAAAGCAGCTTACCGCATGAGTCCCAAGGACCATGAAGAGATTAGAAAACAGGTCCAGGAGTTGTTAGACAAAGGTTTGATTCGGGAGAGCATGAGCCCATGTGCAGTACCTACTGTTTTGGCTCCAAAGAAAGGAGGAGAGTGGAGAATGTGTACGGATTCCAGGGCTATTAACAAGATTACTGTTAGGTACAGGTTTCCCTTACCAAGGATGGATGATATGATGGATTGTTTGAGTGGAGCGGCCTACTTTTCAAAAATTGACTTGAAGAGTGGATATCACCAGATTCAGATTCGTGAGGGAGATGAATGGAAAACCGCTTTCAAGACAAACGAAGGCTTATACGAGTGGCTGGTGATGCCGTTTGGTTTGAGAAACGCTCCCAGCACGTTCATGCGTTTGATGAATGAAGTGCTGAAGGAATTTAACGGTAAGTTTGTAATAGTTTACTTGGACGATATTCTGATTTTTAGTAAGACTAAGGAGGAGCATTTCAGGGATTTGCAGAGTGTGTTGAGAAAATTACAGCAGAACAAGCTGTTAATTAATTTGAAGAAATGTACCTTTTTTCAGCGGGAACTAATATATTTGGGGTTTGTTATTGCAGAGAATGAATTAAAAATGGATCCAGAAAAGGTGACAGCTATAGTTAGCTGGCCTTCTCCGAAGAGTTTGTTTGAAGTTCGAAGTTTCCATGGACTTGCCAGTTTTTACAGGAAGTTCATCCGAAATTTCAGCGAGATTTGCACACCGATGTTGGATACAATCAAGAAAGTAAATCAGCCATTTCACTGGACTGAAGCAGCAGAAAACAGTTTTCAGATCTTGAAGAAGAAGATTACTGAAAGACCTGTGTTGAGACTGCCTGATTTCAACAAACTTTTTCAAGTTCGTTGCGATGCCAGTGGTACAGCCGTTGGAGCAGTCCTTAGCCAGGAGGACAGACCAGTTGCTTATTTAAGCGAAAAGCTAAATGAGAGCAGACAAAAGTACTCGACCTATGACAAGGAGTTTTACGCCATTGTGCAGGCTTTGAAGCATTGGCGACATT
Source organism: Pinus taeda (assembly GCA_000404065.3). NCBI lineage: Eukaryota > Viridiplantae > Streptophyta > Pinopsida > Pinales > Pinaceae > Pinus > Pinus taeda. The sequence goes on along the minus strand of APFE030432744.1, from coordinate 62,676 downwards.
ATCTATTGGGTAACGAATTTGTTTTATTTTCTGATAATTCTGCGTTACAGTACATTATGCAGCAGCACAAATTGAACCATAAGCATGCAGCTTGGGTTGAGTACTTGCAAAGTTTCACGTTTGTACTAAAACACATCAGTGGGCAATCAAATAAGGTAGCAGATGCGCTTAGTAGGAGAACATTATTGTTACAGGAGAGCACAATGCAGATCTTAGGATTTGAACACTTGAAAGAACTGTATCCGACTGACACCGAGTTTATGGAGGCCTACGAGGCTTGCCAAAACCCGCTGTTACGAAATGACAACAAGTGGCTGGATTATAACCTACAGGAAGGATTGCTGTTCAAAGGAGGGCAGTTATGTATTCCCAACTGTTCTATGCGGGAAAATATCATACAGGAAAAACACAGTGGAGGCCTGGCAGGACACTTTGGAATTGACAAAACCATTGCTCAGGTAAAGCATTTCTATTTTTGGCCTAAGTTACAGCGAGATGTGCAAAGATATGTGACTAGGTGTAAAATTTGTCAATTGGCAAAAGGTCACAGTCAGAACACTGGACTTTATATGCCATTGCCCATTCCTAGTCGACCATGGGATTCAGTCAGTATGGATTTCGTATTGGGATTACCGAAGACACAACGGGGCTTTGATTCAGTGATGGTTGTAGTTGACCGATTTTCGAAGATGGCACACTTTGTACCATGCAGGAAAACCAGTGATGCTACTTACATAGCACATCTTTTCTTTACAGAGATTGTGCGATTGCATGGACTTCCACGAACCATTATCTCTGACAGAGATGTCAAGTTCACAGGCCATTTCTGGAGGACTTTATGGAAAAATTTAAATACTCAGTTGTAGTTCAGCTCCGCTTATCATCCGCAGACGGACGGACAGACGGAGGTAGTGAACCGGAGTCTGGGGAATTTGCTCAGAAGTCTAACAGGTGAAAATTCCCGGACTTGGGATCGTGTACTAGCACAGGCGGAATTCGCATACAACGATTCCCCTAACCGTAGCACAGGTTACAGTCCGTTCCAAATTATGTACGGCATGCATCCGCGAGGAGTGCACGAGTTACGAGATTTGGGAAAACTGGAGAAACGGAGCGCTGATGGAGAGGATTTCGCCCAGGCTATGAGCAAACTGCACGAACAGGTTAAGCTGAAACTACAGGACAACAGTCAGAGGTACAAGCAGCGAGCTGATACAAAACGCCGGGAAGTTCAATTTAATGTCGGGGATGAAGTTCTTGCGTACTTACGCAAGGAACGGTTTCCAAAGCGAGAGTACAGCAAGCTCAAATTTAAGAAAATCGGGCCCTGCAAGATCATTCGCAAATTTTCTGCGAACGCTTATGAGATACAGTTGCCACCAGGGATTGGTATTTCCCCTATTTTTAACGTGGCAGATCTGTTCCCTTATGTTGCAGGTTCGGCATATGATGCAGCAACAGAACCACTGCGGGACACCAAATTGGAAGGAGATTCATGGACGAGACAGATGCCGATGGCACCACCCGTTGAGATTGAGGGAATTCTGGACACACAGGTAGCTAAGCGCACACGCAGGAAGGAGTATTTGAGGTATTTGGTAAAGTGGAAGAACCGTCCAATAGAGGACAGTTCGTGGCTTAATGCGACGCAAATACAAAAGGCAGGCTACTCTGTTGACGACCTCATGGAATGGAGCCATGACTTTTTGCCACCCCGGGAGCCTGAGCATCCAGCTCTGAGGAGACATAAAGTGGTTGACAGTCTCACGAAGAGACCAGAACACACAGTCGTTTATTCTATTTGGACAAGTGTTGGGCTTGTCAGTTACGTGACTTTATTTTACTTGTTTTATTTTATTTTATCTGTCTGTAGGTGGATAAGATTAGGATAATTATAGTGGAGCACTGTTACTGTTTAATAGGAATTGGTAACAGGAAAAAAATAATTAATTAGTTTTCTTAAAGTTACATTAGTTAAAGACAGTTAAAGAACTGACAAAACAGTTATTTTTTGTTGAGACAGTTTACAAAGAACAATTATGCTTCATTAGGATATAAGCAGGGAGAGAACCATTGTACGGGATTCCCTCTCAGACGAGAAAAGGAAGAAATACAGTCATTTCTGAAAAAGATATTATCATCTATTTTTATTCACTTTTATCATCACTATAATAATTGATTTCATGCTTTCTATTTTAGTTCATGTACAAATAAATGATATTGGAAAACAAAGATAAATTAAGTTATAGGTGAAGCAAACGTGACCGACAGAACATTTTTTTTTTTTGACGGAGAAGATAACCGGTGGCGTACACCAACCAACACACAGGCAACATCATAAGAGAAGCGGACGCGACAATTAAATCATTTCAGACACAGAAAGCAAAGACTGTGCATGCGAATAGAAGGCTACAGGTATTTCGTGGAACCTCCAAATTTCTTAAAGAGTTGAATAAAGCATTGTAATAAACTCTAGCATATATTGTATCATTCCTAAGATTATGAATCATTGTACACTGTTTGAAACACTTCAAGAACCGACATATTATTAAAAACTCAAAATCCAAGAACAGAAACCAAACCCCAAAGGGGCAACTCGAATAGACAATGATATCAACAAACAGAGTTAATTAATTTGCAGAGTAATAAGAATTATTACAATAAAAGAATGCCACAGTGTCGGCGAACCTGGGTTCTCAAATACCCGAGGGTTCCAAATAAACCCAACAGCAGGATGAGGGTTTGTACAGCGAAGATCACCGACAGCTAAGCACACAAACAGAACCTATAGACCGGGTTCAAATCATCGAATAGTCACCTACAGGAAAGGGTTTCAAATAACCCAGAAATACATTACAAGACGGAGGCCAGTACACCAACGAAATTACCAGAAGACGAACACAATACACCGACTGAGAGCAGTCAAACTCGTTGCACAGGCGACATAAAGCTATGAGCCTAAGTCTCAATAAAACCCTATGAATTAAAGACCTATAAGTTAAGACCCTACCCGAGAAACCAGCGATTGGAGGGTCCAAATGTTTGAACAACAACCACGAGGAGCGTTGCCCAGAAGCAATAGCACCCGACTACCTATAGGCAGTCAACAAAAAGGATTAGCGGCATCATGACTTGAGCAACCATAAAAGAAAACCGAAGAATGAATGTGAGTAGAAGGGAGAGAGCTTACCCGAGCAGAGGAGGCCGAGCCAAGCCATAAAACCGTCCATAAACCCTGAAGACACGGAGCGAGTGTGTCAGGGCGCGAAAAAGAAAAGTAAAACGCCTATATCAAAGAACCAGAACTTACCTTTTCAAAGTGCAAGTGGAATGAGAACGCATGAAGAACCCCTGTCATGAAGTAGCAAGTCAGCAGAGCCGAATAGGAGCAACATTTCAAACAAAAAGTCGAGCAAACAAACCAGTTGAAATAGATACAAACCCTGTACAGTGTGATGGCGACCTCATAAGCGTTGGAGCACCATAGTAAAGTTAAAGAGGGGCCGAGGGAACCCATAAAAGCAAATTCGAACCATAGTGACAGAGGGACGGAATCTCCCACAGAGCAGAGCACAGTGAAAACGGAAAGCGCACAGAACAAATGATGAGTTGACAAAAGGTTTAGAGTCTTATAGGTGCGAACCGGCAAATGGAGGTTGCCAACCGGGAAAGGCAGTCATAACCCTAAACCGCTTACCAATGCAAGTACCGAAAAGTTAAGTCAACTTAAATTCACTTCCGGACACAAGTCCGATCAGTCAGAGATATTTTGTATTGGCGGGAGGCCATCACTCCCTTACGGACCACCAGCATGTTATTACAAGTGGCTGGTTTTCCTTGATAATGGTGATGAGTCAAATTGACATTTGCGGATAGCAGCCAAAAATCACTGTCCTTACTTAACACCTGAGTTTGATAAGTAAAATCAAATCCTATCAACTAACTCGTTTAAAAATGTGAAAAAACCCTATACCAGAGGAAGTAAAAATTGTACTCAACCATAGTACATAACTTTAAATTCCAGGCCAAACAAAAATCACTCAAACATGTATTTCAAAAATTTACTGAATTTATTATATTATTTATTGTGTTTTTGTCTTCTCGGAAGCAACCATGAAAACTAGGGTATATGTGGCAATACTAATGAAAGCAAAATTTATTTTGTTAAACTTATTCTGAGATGTAACAATGGAAACTATGGTATGTTTGAAAGTCGCAATGAAAATACGATTTAAAGTTAATAAAAATAAAGCAATTTAACATTTTGTATATTTTCCATTCATAATTATATATTTATTTTTTATCTTTTTCAATATTAATATTGTACATCATTTTGATATTAATTTAATATCAGTACCTAGAGTTACATATTTTGAATTTAATGAAAAGACAGAGTAATTTATTGTTTTTATATATTAAAATTTAATAGTGTATATTTAATTTAGTCTATGGAGTTTTGGATTATCGGTAATTAGGTGTTTTATTAAGGCAATTTTTGATATAAAGTTACGGGTTCAATTTCCGTATAGATTGAAGTGATATATTGGACATATTGAAAATGTAGTCTTGCTAAACTTACAAAAAAATAGCATATATTTAATTTAAGTTTATTTTAATATGGCGCTTTTTTTTTTTTTTTTTTTTTAATATTTAATAATTATGTTTTTATATAAATTAAATTTGTGATAAATATTGATAGACATAAGATTAAGAGAACTCTTCACAATTGAAGTGCCTCATGAATTTTTGAGGGTGCCGAATCCATATATGTAGTCAAAAAACCAATTTAAACAATACACATCAAGATTTCACCACATTATTTTTTTATTCCAACCAAAAATCTCCCAAAAACTTAAAAAAAGTAGCACTTAAAAACTACTCCTTTACTAAATCATATATTTCACAATATTAAAACATAATAATAATAATTTTATTTAAATTATATATTAATATATATAAAAACAAGATTCTTATCTATAGAGATTACTTTCATTTTATGACGAAGATTTTAACTTGTAAATAAGCTTTTATATCAATAGTATAGCTTGCTAATACCACATGCTTAAAAATCTATAACTCATGTTCATAATATATATATATATATATATATATATATATATATATATATATATATATATTTTAAATAATCAATCTAATTAAAAGGAAAGAAGAATCATAATTACTTTTGAGATATTTATGACTACTACTAAGAATATTCTAGAATATTTCAGGGAGGTTAAATTACACCAATAATTATTGATAGTTAAATTAAAATTCGGAAAGCCCTATTCCAAAATAGACACACCCACTTAATTATTAATGATATATTTCATATAAAAGGAGTAGTCTTTAAGTGCTACTTTTTGGAGTTTCTCATGGTTTTCTGGTTAAAATCCAAAGAAATTATTTGTGGACAAATCTTGATTTGTGTTGTTTAAACTAGTTTTTTGACTCCATATATGGATTCAACACCCTCAAAAACCCTTCGGGCACTTCCATTATGAAGATTTCACCTATCAAACTTGTGATTTCAATGAATCCGTGCATGATTCTACACAAATTACATTTGAAAATATAATGGAAAACTTTCCGAAAAGTCACACTTTAAGACTACTAGCCTATAAAATATTAGTAATGATATGTTGAAATTTAATTTATACTCTTGTTTCAATACATTTTTTTCTTCCAATTTACAAATATAATTTAGTAGGAGCTAAATAGTTGTTAAAAGTAGATAACATCAATTCATGATAAATATCAAAATGCTTACTTCATAATACATCCCACATTGTAAGGATTAAAAAAAACACAATTATACATATACATTGTAACACCTTTCACTCAACAACATTATTTATAAAAATAATTCACTATAGTAATTAAAACATGGTACATTGAAATGTGTAACTTGTAATTAAATACAGGTTGTTTGATATTATGAAATCACCCACCACAACTTGGCAGGTTTCTCACGACCTATACGTAAGTCTTGATATCAGCATGTTTAGCATTTAATTTAAAGGTATAGTTTGGTTTTTGATATTATGAAATCACCCACCACAACTTGGCAGGTTTCTCACGACCTATACGTAAGTCTTGATATCAGCATGTTTAGCATTTAATTTAAAGATATAGTTTGGTTGGCATGCACAAATATACAATATAGGAGTAACACCTTGTAGTTAAATAATATTTCTAACTAGTAAGAATACATCAAACATTACTTGTAACCTTCTCAAACTTTGGTTGAAAACTTTGCTGGGTGTTGGTAAATTGGCTTTGGCCTAACACAAACTGGCCATCTAACGGTCATGTGTATCTCAGTGTTCGTTAGGGTACTAGAACCCTATCTCCACCACACTTCCTGTCATTCCTCTATCTCCAATTTCGGCGGTGCTTGCTTTGCAACTTTGGGTTTTTCTTGCTTGGGATTTTGACTTCAACCCAAATGATTGGTACAGGTAAGCGAGACTTGGGTTCCTGGTCATGATTATAGTATATATTTCTTTTTTTTTGCCAAGGGTTTTGCAACTGCTCATTGGTATTTCGCTTGTGATATTCGACTGGTGATATCTCAAGCATGATACCTTAGCATTCAGGCAAATTTTTCATATAGGAACAATGGTTAGCTATCGACTGAAATGTAAAACCCAGAATTGGATTTAACCTTCTTTTTATGCTTATTCGACAGATGGGTTTAATGGTGGCCTTGCTAGTCAGTTTTTGAATCTCTGGAGATGTTTCTATGGCGGAAAGATTTACCTCTTGTCTTATCAATAGTCCATCATTCATGATGGTCTCTGGCATGTCCACCCACAGGTATGGTTTCAGTTAAAATGTTGGACATTCTGGGTTAATCTGGTTATACGCGTCGTGGCCTAATCACACTCTGCCCTGTCAAAGAGGTTTTGCCACAACCCAACCTAAGGGTTTCACTGTTAATATAGGTAAGGGTTTCACTTTCTTTAAGTTTACTTAAGGAAGAGATTTCTCTCCCCTTTTGCTATTATTCTAATTTAATGTTTCTTGTCACAGGTAAGGAGACAGGTGAAGAGACTGGGAAGATTTTTTTCCATCCAACTTGGATCTGCAACATACCCCTAACCTACTAGCAATCATTGATTTATTCAGGTTGGTTTGTCGTTAAACCATTCACCTTCCCTAAATCTGGTTGTTAATTATAATACTCAAAACTAGGTAATAGCTAGCTTATTAAAAGTACCGAGAGCGAATGTGTCTCGGTAGACAAAGGTTTTTCTCGTTAAAGATTGTAACTACAGTTGTTGGCTTAGTGGGTCCTGACCCAGGTTCAGAGCTAAGTTTTCCAAACAAATCCCTACACTATTGGCCCTTTCGACATCAACCATGGAGTGCGAAATGAAGTCTCACCTGAAGCAGTATGGGGGGATGCTGGAACCAAGTTTCTGCACACATAGATGGTTGTGATGTTGTTTTTATACCCTTTATCTATGTTCACGTAGATCGATAATCCCATAAGGCTTATCGATATAACTCCCTCTTACTAGCCTCTAGACCTTCGCCAAGGTCTATGAGTGTCTTTCGTGGACCCTAAACAAGTGAATCAACTACTTACACACTTCTATAACCGTTCCTATCTTTGTATTTACGCAGTTCAGCTTAATTATCTGATATATTTAAGATGCATTAAGATATTCTTCGCGTAAACAATATTATTACTTGTGTTTATAAAACAATGTAAACCATGCAGAATCATACATAAATACAATATTAAATCATAAACCCATCATTCATCATAACATAATCACATTCATTCATAACAGAAGTAAATGGACAAAACACAGATATTTCCAGAATAATCTCTTTATTGATACTTCATATTTGCTTATAGACTCAAGACTACCTTGCGCACTCAGCGGCAGGGGTCCATGCACTCAACTGTTGACTCTACTCTATGCCTCTGCGCACACAGTTGCATAACCTCTCTTCTACTCTAAGACTCTTCGCTTTGTCTTCTAATGACCCATTACATTCATCAATGAACTTCACTTCACCCCCTTAGACTCTCTAAGACTCTCCTTTTTATACAATCCCATGGTCCATGGACCATGGGTAGGTCTACTAAAGCCGACACAACTTACATAAAATAAGGGAAAATCCCTTTATGACACTTACTATCTACGCGCTTTGCGACCACAACTTGCATAGACTTTACACTTTACATACAAAAAATTGGGCTTTCTGCCCCAAAACTTGACCATAGAGGACCCTGTCCCAATAAATTCCCAACACAAATATCGTGACTCACCCTTGAGTCACTCTACTAGCGTAGAGATGTTACTGCGGAGACCTCCCAGCTTGACTTGCACCACTGCTACCTCAGTCACGCTTTCCGTGGCTACTTGCTTGAGGTTTTCCACCAGCTGCTCTGTTGCTGGTCTTGCGCTGTCTTCTTTTACCTTTTGCTGTGTCCTCTGTAGGCCTTCCAACTTCTCTTCAATGGTGGCAGAGATAACATAGGCCTCCTCCATCCAAGGCCCTAATCTAGCCTTGAGGACTGCCTCTTTCTGTTGCGTTACCTCCACCTGTTCGAGCAACTGCTTTGCCTCATGCAACTTAGCCAATCATTGTGATATAGCAATGGTGCACATTGTTGCTCTTTCTTTGTCATATTGCTGCTGCAATTCTTGGGCTTCTGTGTTCAACCTATACAGGTTAGGATCTTCCTGTAGAGTCATAACGACCTCCATATACTACTCAAAGAGCGCGATACAATCCACCACTGCCACATCTACTGTTGCGACTGCATCCTTGACAGTTGCCTCACGCTGTTCTCTGATCTTTGGTGGAGTTGAAGGCTGTGACTTCAACTCAAGCTCTTGATTTTAAGGTTCAGTTCAAACTAAACAATGGTTATCTCTGTCCTTACATTACACACACCTATAGCCAAGTTTTGAATCTTTTCCTCCAACAACGCTTCTTATGGTATATGTATTTCTGGAACTGTCCTACAGGCTTCAGCGACCACGGCTGCAGTGCGCTCATTCCTCTCTTGAACCTTATTCCATGCTTCTAGCACTGTCTTCTTCTCAACAAACAACTATTCATTGTTGACCTTCTGCTCGCTGATCAATCTCAATGCGCGCTACTCTCGGGCACTAACATTTGTAATCACACCTGCTTGAAGTGTGTGAAGGAATTCACGGGGGAGTGCGACCAAGTTGAGGCCAACATTCCTCAAAGTGCCGACAATAGCCTTTTCAGCCTCTGCTTCCATGCTTAGAGCACCATCAGGTAGCACGACTACCCAAAGATCCAAGGATTGGACCAACTCTGCCGCTTGGGTGGTCCCTAGCACCAAACTAGTTGATGTCACGTTGCTCTACTCTGCACCTACCTGCAACCTAGTTGTTTGTATTTGTAGCTCACGCAGACCCGTCTGTATGGCGACCAATGCTTGCTTCTGCTACTTCTCAAATTGCTGCAACATTTCTGCGGTCGTGTCCCTTACCTTGTCACCAATATTGTCCAAGTCACCCTCTGTTAAGGTGATTGGATCTAGCGATGATTTGGAAGCTTTGGTCTTCTTTCGCTGCCCCTCCTTTTCCTGTTCTCGATGTCACTTTATGCGGAAAGCAGTGCTCTCTATATCTCCACCGCCCTGTTCCGACTGTTCTTCATCCTCCATTTGGGGTGAATGATATTTTTGACTTCTGTCAGAGTTGCGCTCTTCTTGCTCCACTTGTTCCTTGGCGGTGTGCTCCGCTTCTGTGTAGGCCTTCTCCTCAGTCTCCTTCTTCCTCTTTTTCGCCAACTACTGAACCTTCAGTTGGGCCGCTTCCTTTTTTTGCTTCTCTGTGGACTTTTTAGTCTCGATGACCAGATCAGATGGTGTGTTCCAATCAGCTGGCCATCGCTTAAGGACTTCGACAATGGCATCATCTATAGCCAAGTAGGGAAGATCATACCACTTCTGATCTGGATCCCTCAGTGCGCAGATGTAAATGCGGTGGAAGTCCATTTTGAACTCCACGTACCCAGATAAATACTCAAAAACAGTTGGTGACAACCGTGACTTTAGGTTGATGGCTGTGTGGATGCTTGCCTCCATCAGCACCCAAAATATTTTTCTTTTGCGAACCCACATAATGTCCTTTGTTGCCTAGAGAGAAGCAAACTTGGTTGCTTTTGGTAAATTTTCTCTTCACTGGAGGAAAATGGTTGTCCTCCAGCAACTCCCACGCGACTAGCATGATTGATAATAACAACCATGAATAATGGAACATCTTACTCTGGTCCTCTGCCTCTATGCAGTTCGTGAGGAACTCGCTGCACAGGTAGCGTGCCCAGTTAAACTGTACGCCCTTTGTGCACTGGGCCGCTAACGAAACCACTAGTGCTAGCACCTCGTCTGCACAACACTTCCTCATCACTTTGCCAACCAAAATTTTGGTGTCCACCTTCACCGCGGGGTTAGTAATACTAGAAGTAGAATACTCGCGCGCTTTCTTGACAAGTTTGAACTTGTCCTTCATCTTCTCAGCGAGGTCGCACTCGCCTGTCTTTCCACCGAATGCCTTTGCCGGATTTAGTCTAGAGTGAGGTAACTGTGTGATCAGATGGACCAGCATATCAGTGATTAGTATTGGCCCACTCAAGCAAAAGCACCCATCATGCACAAGGCACAACAACTACTTGATGGCTTTCAAATTTATAGGGGTGCGGTGGTAGTGAGGCACCCATAACACGTTCAACAACCCTGCCTTGTTTACCCCGCGAATCCATTCCACCGGCTCCAGCGTGGTGACACCAAACTCCTTGCAGAAAACTCACCTCATGAAGGTATCAATAGCCAGAAGGGGAACCACTCAATGTCCCCCATATCCTAATCTTCAAGCTTTAGATGTGGTATGTACGCCAAGCGAAAACCTTCAAACATTATGTTTTCTGGCAACAGGGGTGTGTTTAGAACGAATTGTCCCTCATCTGGGTCCTTCAGGACCTTCACCTTGCCCTGGCGTGGGGAGATGTATCCCAACAGCTTCGAAATAGGGTCCACCCCCTCAATTTCAATATCCTCTGCACCCTCCTCGACCTCCAGGTCTCCCACTTTGCCTTTCTCCTGCGCAGTTGGCCTTTCTTTTCTCTGAGCTTGTGTTGCTGCATGCTTCCTTGGGGATTCATGCACTGACATTGTCTTCTTCTTTTTATCCTTGTTCAGCTTGGGAGCCTCTCTCGGTGGCATAGCCTTCAGCCTTGGCGACCTTTATGCCTTAGGTACTGTTGCGGGAACCTCCATACTTACAACCTCAGCAACAACCCCCTCATAGACGACAATGCCCCTAGTACTAGCAGTCTCAGCTGGTGGAGACATGACGCTGTTTATGAAGTTCTGATCGGACTCAGACACAAGGCTTGCAAGCAAATTCTCACAGAGCTCACGCAATAGAGAGAAAAACTTGGAAATTATCAGAATGCAAAGTATTTCTCACTTGACGATCGCTTGTAATTTATAGGCAATTTTGAATTCAATTTCGACTGTTCCCCCCAAAATCCGTCCATAAATGAAAGATTGGTGACAAATTTCCAAAGATTTCATACTTGATTCCAGCCTTAAATGCCTTAAATTCCGGATGTCCGCTCCTCTTAACTGTCTTCTGGCAGTCAAATCATGAACAGTGATAGTGACGATCACTTTCTAGCTGCGTTGAATGGTCTCCACCCCTATAGTGCAACTCCTTTCACACTTCTGTTGGTATTGTGACATCCTCTTGTTCCGCGTAGACCCCTCATCACGCAGCTTTACAACCGGGGTAGTGTAGTTCATAGTCTAGCACCTCCTTGTAGCTGCCTAGAGTGCTAAGACTGTGCTACCGTCATATAGTCATCTAGCCAGATCTCCAGTGTATGACTTCAATCAACTAACATTTACTTTTCCCGGAAACGGATCTCCATTCAATTCCACAAGTTAAACTGCTCCACCATTGGTAATCTCTTTGATAACATACAACCCTAGCCAATGCATCTGAAATTTTCCTGGAAACTTATCAAACTTGCTATCATATAATAAAACTAAATCGTTTACCTTGAAGATGCGCAGTCTGATATGCCAATCGTGCCATGCCTTTTCGCGCTCCTTCTGAACTTGTTGATGGAATCCAGCCACAAATGTATCTTCCTCTAGCTCTGTTAGCTGCATGAGCCATTTTCTAAGGCTCTGCGGTCTACCATACTTGTGAACGCCGCTATACGTAGACTAGGCACAATAAATTCCATCAGCATCACAACTTCTACACCATAGACCAACCAGAATAGTGTCTATCCAGTTAGCTTCTTGCGAGTAGTTCTATAAACCCATAACATCGCTAGTACATGCACGTCCCAATCATTCCTCTATGCATTGCAAACCTTTGTCAGTGCATTCTCCAATATCTTATTAAATGCTTCCACTGTCTCATTGACTTGAGCGTGATATGGTTGATGATAAACTTGGAATTCTTCCATCAGCACACTGATTGTTTCATTAAGAAAGTGCGTGCCATGTTCACTCATCAAAATATTCAGGAAACCACCTGGTCAACACATATTCAAATAAGAACTTCGCTGTTCTTGCCCCTGTATGGTCTTTCACGGACTGCCTCCACCCATCTGGTGAAATACTTAGTCGCAGTGATGATATAACACACACCTGTCTTCTTTCTGGGAGGCTGAATTGGTCCTACAAAATCAATCACCCATTTCTTAAATAGCTGCAGTGACACTTGCAGATTCAGAGGAAGCTCATCCCTCCGCGATGGCCTGCCCGTCCTCTGGCATGCATCACACTCTGTACAATATACTTTGGAATCCTTATGCAAGGTTGGCCACCACAACCCAGTGCCTAAAATCTTCTGTGCTGTTGTTTTTCTAGCAAAATGGCCTCCCGTAGCTCCTCCATGAGCTTCAGTTAGGATACTGCTATGATCAAAATCAGGCACATATCATCCTAATATCTCATCCGATCCCATTTTATACAAGTGAACTATAATAACAGTAAAATCTACCGCGCGCACCACCAATTTCTTCTTCTATTGACTCGTGTATCCTTCTGGAGCTGTTCCCGTAGTTAGGAAGTGGATGATGTCTGCAAAATGATTATCTGCCACGTGCATTTCAAAGAGCTGCACGTTAGGCAGTCCTTCCTCCAAATTAGTAGGATCCTCCCCTGTTTCAATGCGCGAAAAATTATCTAGTCCTACATTTAATCGCCCTGGCTTCATAATGACTTCGAAATCATACTCCTGAAACAACAACAACCATTTTCATATTCCCCCCCAACACAGGCTTGTTGACCAGGTACTTTAATGCAGAATGGTCTATATACATCTTAAAGTATCCGTGTAGCAAGTAATGCTTGAACTTTTGGAGCGTGTACACCATAGCCAACCCTTCGCACTCCTTCATTGAATAGTTCTTTTCAGCCTTTGACAGCTTCCTACTCATTAATGCTATCGGGTGATCCAATTCTCCTTCACCGGCTTGTGTCAGTACTGCCCCCAGCGCAATACATGATGCATCCACACGCACATGAAATTAATTCTTCCCATGGAAAATTTTAGGGGTGAATTTTTGTCCTTGGGTGAAATTAAGGGGTTTTATATTTTTAATGGGCGAATATTTTGTATCACAGTACATTGTTACAAATTGCCTGAAATTTATTTTATAAAAAAATTAGGTATGGAGGTTAGCCCACCTTATTTTAAGGGAGAGAGTACAAAAATAAATTTAGCCCTTGAAATTAGGAGTTACAACCTTCCATTCACCCTAATTTTCAACAATATGTATTTATGATTGTTATTTCACCCTCCACATTCGGGGTAAAAAAGGGTTTTTTTCTTTTCATTTTCCCATATTTCATGGTATTGGGGTTAATTTCGAGAAAATGAACTTATTTTTTGGAACAAATGGTCACAAAAGAATAATTCATTTTATTTAAAAATTCAAGTCTCTTATTTTCATGTTTATTTAAAGATTGAATAATGTTCTTGCCATATTCTAAGTTTTCATATGTTTAGTCATAACCAACGTTTTTTTTTATAGTTACTCCATAAGTCACATAAAAATAAATAAAAATAAAGTGGAGTATGGAAATAAATAAAACCTCTTTTTATACTTACTCCAAAGGTATGGTAAATAAATATAAATATAAATAAACTAGAGGTATGGTAAATAAATAAAACCTCTTTTATATTTAGTCCATAACCCTCTGTTCTATTTAATGAAGGCTCAAAAAAGAGGTTTTATTAAAGTGAATCCCATGGGCCAAATACCATTATTTATAAAAGAGGTATGGTAAATTAATAAAAATATAAATAAACTAGAGGTATGGTAAATAAATAAAACATTTTTTTATATTTACAGGAGAAGTCACATTATATTTAAGAACACTGAAAAAATGTGTTATATTTAGGTGAAGCCTATGGGCCAAATACTATGGGCCAAATACCATGGGCCAAATTATTATTAATACCATGCAAAAAAACATTATTAACCCATTATTAACCCTAATATTAGTATTAATAAAAAAAAAGATGTCACATGGTATTGACCCATGGTATTCACATGGAATGTAGGCTATTTAAAGAGGGGAATTAAACCGGCATAGATCTATTGTTACTCTGGATCTACTAAGCCTGGGGAGGGATCAAATATCATGATATGCAAACTAGCATAGAGTGAAAAAATATTTGATCCTCCAGCTTGGTAGATCAAGGTTAAAAATGGATCTTCTAATTTAATGTCACTTAAACATTTTAATTTGGTTAAAATAAAAATCAATTATTAATTTTATTAATTGATATAAATTACTAATAGTAGTTTTTAAGCTACAGGTCTATGATAACCCATGGTATTGACCCATGATAATATCATGGTATTCATGTGAGCATAGACTATTTAAAGGGGAAATTCTATCAGCTTAGATCCATCTTAATTCCAGGTCTACCAAGTGCTGAGAGGGGTAAATAGATTTCATCCCTCCAAGAGTGGTAGAAGTGGAGTTAAGATGGATATAGGTTGGTTTTTATGATAATGAAGATATTAAATAGACTTAGGAAATTATATTATAAAAAAAATATTAAGGTCAATCATTAAAGCTACATTTAGTGACTTCACAAAATTTAGTAAAAAATACTAATATATCCATTAATATTTTGTTTTTCTGATTTAACAAAAAAAATTTCAAAACAGTGAAATCTTATCACTCTTTCCGCATCACCCTCACAGAAGAGAGATAGTCAATGCCCAGATTTCCCACCATTTTTCAAACGTTCTCAATATGATATCTTCATGAAAAAGTTAAGGTACTGATGTTGGATTAGTTGTTTGAAAAATATACTGGTTTGTACAACCTTTCATGTTCTCTGTTATTCTTAATTTGTCATAATGATCTGTAGGGGTTGGGTTAGTGCTTGAAAAATATGCTGGTTTGTACAATCTTTCATCTTCTTTGTTTTTTTTTAATTTTTCGTAATGATCTACAGGGGTTGGGCCAATGCACCATATTGTCCTAAAAGGTGGAGATTGTGCACCAAAAATGAAATTAATCCACATGTTACAACGTTGTTAAAAAATGCAAGACGTATGAAGGTAGTGAATTATGCTAATAAGCAATTTAGATTGGGAGATACGTAATTAAATTTTATTATTTAATTGAAGATTTCCAATTAAAATAATAATAAATCTATATGTATATGTATTAATATATTGATCAGAAGGCTTCTGAAAATGGTCACTTCTTTCCATTAGATCCCCTTCAAACCTTTGGGATACCTACTACTTTCTTATATTATATAGTTGGGGCTTGCTACTTGTTGGCATGTTGGGGTAAACAAAATGCCTTTTTTTTTTCCTATCTCGCAGTTGGAATCTATGGAATAAGAAAGAAATTTGATAGCTTGAAAAAAGTGGTAGAGAAAAGATTAATCTCTCCTACCTTGACCGAACTGGTGGTCAAGATCAACACCTATAAGAACTTTTTTGTGGAATATTATCAAAACTAATAGAAGGATACAAAAGAGTTTATAGTGAAAACCTTGACAAACATGGCCACTGAAACTTGCAACATTGTTTGTAGGAAGAGAAAATTATGTTTCTTTTTTCCAAACATGTATGTCAGTATATTACAATTTAATAAATATGTTTTCCTATTATCATATATGGTTTCATACTTTAACAAAACATTCACAAAGACTTCACTTTTTATTATTCAGTGAAAGATTTTCCAAGATCTTACAGGATCTTATAATTCAATGATAGATTCGCCATGAGTTTACAAGATAATGTAATTTGGTGAGAGATTCTCCATGACTTTACAAGATAATATAATCCAGTGAGAGATTCGCCAAAAAAATTATATATACATATTATATTATTGATAAAATCACCTCCAATTTTTCCTATGTATCATGGGAATTCGCCCATTTATTATACATATAAATTTAGGGTGGTTCTTAAAATTTTCCTTGCATCCTCCAATTTGGGAAGACTAGGTTCGACGCGATGACCAATTTCTCCTTTAATACATCCAGGCTCTGCTGACATTCTTCATTCCAACAGAATGTAGCATCCTTCTTTAATAGCTTTTCCATCGTGGGGTAATATGGGCGTAGCTCTTGATGAACTTTCGATAGTATCCAATATGACCCAACATTGCACGTAGCTGTTTAATACTCCTTGGTGCCTCCAAATTAATTATAACCATGATGTTAGCTAGGTCCACCAGTAATCCTTGTCTGCACACTACATGACCCAGCAAGGTTCCGAAGGGGACACAAAATAGACACTTCTTCAAGTTTAGCACGATATGATACCTTTGGCACGTATCCAACATCAAGCATAGACTAGCTACATGGCGCTTTACTAGCCCAAACACCATCCAATCATGAAAGTATACCTCCAAAAACTTGTGAATGAACTCTTTGAATTCTGCAATGACGACGTGTGAAAAGATTGCTCGCGCATTCTTAAGTCCAAAAGGCATTATTGTATACTGGAAGCATCCCCACTCGGTCGCGAAGGTCGTCTTACTCCTATCCTCCGGTGCGATCTTGATTTGATGGTACTGTTATCACTCCAAGAAACTCTCCTAGATTGTAGCTTGAAGATGCTTGGTAACCTATAATCTTCAATATTGTTCTCAGAACTATTGGAATGGATGATGGTTTGGATCAAGTCAGATAACCATTTCAGCTCTATTCTTATTCAAGACATGCATGAACACTCTCACCAATACAAGGCTTTAGACCACTAATGCTCAATAATTTATAGATTCAATGGATAGATGTAGAACACTGACTGTACCAACAGATTGCATAGATAAACATAAATGAATGGCTAGCTATAGGCAGCAAAAGAGAATACTGACTGTATCGGCAGATGCATATATGACCACATATGAATGGCTAGCTACAGGAAGTAAAGAAGCTTGCAAATTAATTCATCAAAGCAGAGATAAGACGACAGTTATCTGGACTTAGTCAAAAAATAAAACATGAACAAACTATCCAAGTGCAAGCATAGAACAACAAAGAGAATGGACATTGAACATATAATAGCAAAAGAAGCTTATATTGCTAGAATGAAGATGAGAAGATTGAAGGAATAGAGGAGGAACAATATCTAGAATTTGAACCTGTATTACATCTTACTAACAACTATTTATAACCTTTTTACAATGCTTGTGAGCTCTAAGAGGCTCGGAGTCTTAATTTGTCTGATCTGTCCCTTAACTGTTTGATTCCCTCTATGGGCAAGCATGGCTTGGAGCTTTTCACCTTCTGACAGAGGAATAACCACCTTCAGATATTTTGGAAAGTTTGTTGCACTGTCTGGGAACTCTCTCATGCCAGAGATTCCCCATGATGTTGGTTTTGATGAGCTGGGCTAGGTTGTTGATGCTTCTGATGTTTTGGGCATGCTGTGCTATCTGCTCCATGACCATTCTGTTTGTTTGAAAAAGCTGCGCATGCTGTGGCTCCATGATCACTTTCCTTCCTTTGTTTTCTTGGCAAACTGTCTCCCGGAATATGCTGTGAGGTGGAAAGGGTCCTCAGGCCTCTATTTTCCCTTTGAAATGCAAACAATGATTGCTTATTGTTATAAATAGAGAAATGATGCATTACTAAAAAATTCCACCTTCTATGTGTATTTTGGACTTCAAAAGTCTTAAAAAATGGTTTATTCATCTATTGGGTCCACCCTTAGGTTTATCGCAAGTCACATTCGGCTCGGGTCCCTTGCTTCCTTTGTATTTTGACTTACGCCAAAAAAACACTGATAACATGGAAAATTAGCCTTTGGCAGACTTCAAAATATGTATATTTCACTTCTCGGACCCTTTCGGGTCTGGGCTTCATTGCAATCAGCACTGCGCTGTTTCCCTTTGTATTTCATTTAAACAACGAATTACACGAAAAACACATTAGAAATGGCTTTGGCATGGACCTAAAATTTTATGAAACATCATTTAAAATGCCATTGGATCCGCTAATCGGGTCGCACATATGTATATGCAAAGTCCCCGCCCCATGGTCAGTGCCGATAGCGATCTTGCGATGTAATGTGGGCCGTCAATCTATTAGCGTGATCGACGGTCCACGTTTAATCGCCGATCACAATCGCTCATTTTGTATTGTAATTGCCAATACCTCTATCGATGCGACCTGCCAATAGCGCCCTGTCGATTTGATTATCGGCGATCGCTGATCAACAGTGTCTCGTGCCGATTACCACTGCCCGCCTATGGCAATCAAATTCATCGATGGAATTTTCCACTTAGGTCTGGGTCGTTAATTGATTAGATCTAACGACGACTGTGCCTTCTCAGTTTTAACTTGCGATAATCGTCTTTTGTGATTTTGAAGTGTTTTATCCTCTCGATAATGCATTTCTGCCCTTCCAAGGGCTCTCCTCCCTCGCTTGTTTCGATCTTTGGATGATCTTAAGCTCCTTTTAAGACTTAGGGAGTGCTTTGGAGCATATTTGGATCCCTTGGGATGATTTTAAAGCAAATTTTGAGACTTTTAGAACATATATGGATCCAATTTTGGGCCTAATGTCAGCGAGGCTAAAAGTGGCTCCTTCTGGGGATGAAATCCTCCTTGTGAGGTTTCAAGGATCACAGATCAATGCCTTTCCTGTAAAACAAGATTGAATCTTCCTCCTAGTGTTTCATTGGGCATGGAGTCTATTTAGCATGAAATAAAAACTTGAAAACAACATACTTACAATACCAAGGCTTGAAAGCCTTAACTGAAATAAAGTTCGAAGAACAGCCCATTGAATGGGCCATCAAAAACATATCCTTCCCTTGATGCATCCCTTTTGAGAAAATAGTCACCAAACTGAAAATTGACCCTTTTTACCTTTCTATCAAAGGTTTCTTTCTCTTGGTCAATGTGCATATTAGTAAAATCATCAAAGAATTGCAAGAGCCTATTGATTTGATCCTCTACTTCAAAAACTTTCCAGAATTTGGTATTATGAGGCAGATATGGTCTATATTTCTCCTCATCTCTGTATGCTTTCAGCCTTGGATGTTTTGCTTGGAAGGTTTTGTACACATGCTTAATGATAAGGTCTACTTCATACTTTCATTTGTGACCTGAAAAGTTAATATGAAAGATGAATCAATGCATTCTTGTGTGGGGGACACAAGGAATTCACCTGTTCCTGCAGCTTCCTTAGAGCAAGCCCCATCAAAGAACATGTACCAAATCAGTGGGCCTTCTTCCTCTGTGATATGGAAAACTGGCTTTTTAAGCTGCGTAGAGGCCAACTGATAAGGCTTGGTAATGTCAAGATTGAGCTTATCCCTGGTAGCCTTGGGCATTGGATTATGGCTGGCTCCAGTGTCCAAAAGGAAACTATGAAGGATTTTATCATAAATAGTCAGAGAGATATAGAGTGATGGGGAGCTATTTTCACAATTTTCAATCATTGGGCTGAGAATAACAACTGGTTGGTAATATTGCAGATTTACATAGTCAATGGAAGCTTGGATAGCATTAGGCTCAAGAGCCTCAAGGATAGATTTCTTGAAGGACTCATTCTTCATTGGTTCAATCAGAGGCATAGGTATTCTTGGCTTCTGAATTTCTGATTGAAAACTGAAAGAAGAAGGGGACTTGTCAAGGCCTCTGACCTCTATGGCTGGAGCTTTGAGGATGATAGGATCAATTGCTGGTTGCTTCTGCTTATTAGCTTGTTGTTCCGCAGGGGCAACAACTTTATGAACAGGAGTCTCCTTGACATTATTCATCTTTGACCTCAAATTATATTGGTGCTAATCTTCAGTTTGTAGAACAACTTCACCATCCAATTCTTGGCTGATTTGGTCATTGAATAATGACTTTTCATAAGCAGCTTTGGTTAAAAAAGTGGTGCTGCCTTTGTCTTCCATACAATGGATCTCATCATCTTCTTCAAATTGCTCTTCTTCCATGATTTCATTTTGAAAAGGGGTCTTCACCCTTTGGTCTTCATTGGCATCTTTGTTTCTTTGCAAATTCTGCAACTGCTCATTTTCTCTTCTATATGGATTTGGATTTGGAGGAGAAAAGGTATTAAGAACCCTTCCTTTCCCATAATACTGATTGACCTTTAATTTGGAAACTTCAGAGGCTAATGAATCGATCATCTTGGCCATTTTATCAATCTTGGGATCTGAAGATGATGAAGGCTCGCCCATCTGCCTTCTTCCATCAGCATTACCTTTGAGCTTTTCTGTAGCCATGATGTTTAATTCTACTTCTAGGGCTACATCTTGCATATCAGTCATAGAAGCACATCGCCTCTCCCTCAACAGTAAACAGAAGTTAGAATCAAAGGCGCTGTCGTAGATGAGTCTAACAGAGGTAGTGGTGGGTTTCACCTCAGCTGGTATCTTCTTGTACATGCGGTTAAATCTCTTATTAAAATCAGACAGTAGCTCACCATTTTGCCTTTCTAAGTTCCCAAACTCAGTGTGGCAGTAAAGGAGATCCTTCTTATCCCCCCAGTGCTTTAGGAATGCATCATCTAAGGCCTCAATATCTACTATAGATGCTGGGGTTAGTTCCCTGAACCATTTTCTAGCCTTTCCATCTAGACTTTGGACAAAGACTCTCATCCAGATATCATCTTCACCAATGTCCAGGTTATCAGCATAGCTATAGAATGACTCAAGATGTTCTTCAGCTAAAACACATTCAGTTCCAGTGAACTTAGGCATATACTTATGATATTCTCCAGTAGGCATAACATTCAAAGGAGTGGGCAGTATTAGAGGTCCATACCTAGCAACTATGATTCTTTCCATTTTGGTAGGTGCTTGTGGACCTGCCATAGTTGTGGTGGCTAAAAGAGTACTGGAAGTGTGAATGATAGAGGGTTGAGGAGTGATTGATAGGACTGAAGGAGTATGATGGATAGGAGGTGAGGTTTCCTTTGGGCATACAACAAAAGGAAAGCCTAAAGAATAAGGAGCTTTATGAATCTCTAAGAGTTTTTCTTTGCTGCTAGTATTAGAAGCTATACTCTCAACATATATTTTCTCTATTACAGGCCTTTCTTGAAGGGATATAGGAGATTGTTTACGTTTACCTAAATGTGATGCTCCTTTTTGCAATGCATTTCTTTCTTTGATGATCTTTTTAGGGTCAGGTACTGGGTCAGCTTGTGACTTCTGAGGATTTCTTTGAGTATGCCTCACGAACTGAGCCAAAACTATGAAGTGGAGTTGCCAATAGGTTCAACCTCCAGTAGATTTGCTAGATAGATGATTACAGCCAAAAATGTACCCAGACTTTGTCTATCATCAAAGCTGGATCTGTGTCATTTCCCAGGGAAGCTGAGCTTTAGTTTCCTCTCCCCGACAACAACGCCAATTATGTTATTACTCCAGGAAACTCTCCTAGGTTGTAGCTCACAGATGCCTGGTAACATATAATCTTCAATATTGTTCTCAGAACTATTGGAATGGATGATGGTTTGGATCAAGTCAGATAACCATTTCAGCTTTATTCTCACTCAATACATGCATGAAAACTCTCACCAATACAAGGCTTGAGACCACTAATGCTCAATAATTTACAGATTCAATGGATAGATAGAGAATACTGACTGTACCAGTAGATTGCATACATAAACATAAATGAATGGCTAGCTACAGGCAACAAAAGAGAATACTGACTGTACTGGCAGATGCATATATGACCACATATGAATGGCTAGCTATTGGCGGTAAAGAAGCTTGCAAATCTAATTCATCAAATCAGAGATAAGATGACAGTTATCTGGCCTTAGACACGAAAGAAAACATGAACAAACTGTTCAAGTGCAAGCATAGAACAACAAAGAGAAGGGACATTGAACATATAATAGCAAAATAAGCTTATATTGCTAGAATGAAGATGAGAAGCTTGAAGGAACAGAGGAGGAACAATCTTCAGAAGTTGAACCTGTATTACATCTTACTAACAACTATTTATAGCCTGTTTAAAATGCTCCTGAGCTCTAAGAGGCTCAGAGTCTTAATATGTCTGATATGTCCCTTAATTATTTGATTCCCTCTATGGGCAAGCATGGCTCGGAGGTTTTCACCTTCTAACAGAGGAATAACCACCTTCAGATATTTTGGATAGTTTGCTGCACTATCTGGGAGCTCTCTCATGCCAGAGATGCCCAATGATGTTGGTTTTGATGAGCTGTGCTGGGTTGTTGATGCTTCTGATGTTTTGGGCAGGCTGCGCTGTCTGCTCCATGACCATTTTGTTTGTTTGGACAAGCTGTGCATGTTGTGGCTCCATGATCACTTTTTGGCCTCTGTTTTCCTGGCAAACTGTCTCTTGGACTATGCTATGAGGTGGAAAGAGTCCTTAGGCCTCTATTTTCCCTTTGAAATGCAAACAATGACTGTTTTTTGTTATAAATAGAGAAATGGTGCAATACTGAAAAATCCTCACCTTCTATGAGTATTTTGGACTTCAAAAGTCCTAAAAAATGGTTTATTCACCTATTGGGTCTGCCATTAGGGTTATCGCAAGTCGCATTCGGCCCGGGTCCCTTGCTTCCTTTGTATTTTGACTTATGCCTGAAAAACACTAATTACATGGGAAAATTGGCCTTTGTCGGACTTAAAAAAATATATATTTCACTTCCTCGACCCTTTCGGGTTCGTGCTTCATCGCAATCAGCGTTGTCCTGTTTCCCTTTGTATTTCATTTAAACAACGAAATACATGAAAAATGCATTAGAACTGGCTTTGGCGCAAACCTGAAATCTTATGAAACATCATTTAAAATGCCGTCGGATCCACTAATTGGGTCTCACATATGTATATGCAAAGGCCCCACCCCATGGTCAACGCCGATAGCGATCCTGCGATGTAACCTGGGCCGTCAATCTGCGTCGTGTGATCGACGATCCACGTTTAATCGCTGATCGCAATCGCTCATTTTGTATTGTAATCACCGATACCTCCGCCAATATGACCCGCTGATCCGATTATTGGCGATCGCTATTCGGCAATGTCTTGCGCCTATTGCCACTACCTACCTGTGCCTATCAGATCCACTGATGCAATTTGCCGCTTAGATCTGGGCCGTTGATCAGCCATATCTAATGGTGACTGTGCCTTCTCAGTTTTAAGCCCGCGATAATGGTTTTTTGTGATTTTGAAGTGTTTTAGCCTCTCGATAGTGCATTTCTGCCCTTCTAAGGGCTCTCCTCCCTCACTTGTTTTGATCTTTGGATGATCTTAAGCACTTTTGAAGACTTAGGGAATGCTTTGGAGCATATTTGGATCCCTTGGGATGATTTTTAATCAAATTTGGAAACTTTTAGAACATATATGGATCCAATTTTGGGCCTAATGTCAGTGAGGGTAACAGGTACCCTGAGAACCCATCAGTGAATGTGTATGCTTCCTGTCCTCCTACATTATCTAACACTTCATTGGTGAATCAAGTAGGAAAAGGATCATGTATGCAAGCATCATTCAACTTCCTAAGATCTACGCATATCCTTTTTTCATCCTTCTATTTCTTTTCTTGAACCACCATTGGGCTCACCTAATCAGATTCCTCTACCGGTTCAATAATACATGTTGTAAGAATTTTATCCAACTCTAAGTGAACCTTTTCCTTGTACTTAGGATTAAGGCGATATGGCCTCTCCTTCACAAGCTTCGCGTTTGGTTTCAAAGTTATCTTTATCACTCCTAAATTGCCTATTATCCCCTTCAAGTCTAAAAAATTTGTAGGGAACAAATCCTGGTATTCACGTAGCAACTCAGCGACCTTATCCACCGTAGCATCATCCCAATAGTTCCCTATCTTTGCAAACTTCAGCTCCACCTCTGTTCCAATGTTCAGTTGTCTAGTTTTTAGTGGCGTGGTGATATATGGATTCTTGATCTGTGGCCCCTCAACTTCGCGGTGACCTTCTGTCTCTAGTATATTAATGTTCCTTGGATCCTCCTCTTCTTCTTCAACAGTCACATTGTAGCACTCTAGTCCATGGTGCAGCTGGGTGGTTCAATATGGAGTCAAATCTAGGGGGTCCTGTAGTATTATGAAGATCGCTTCTTTGATCTCCGACAACGCTTCATCAATGCACTCAAATCCATCCTCAAAGCTGAATGTCATTAGGAACCCTTGTCTCAAAATATCCCATTTTTCCATGCCGTGGGGGAGCTCTGTTTCCAAGTACCAATTCATTGGTATTACATCCAAAGTGTGACATAACAAATGCACCCACTCCTGTTGCGGTTCTGCTCCATAAGCATAAGTCCATTTTGCTAAGTGATCATGTGGATCACTCCTCCCATCATATTTCTCTATCAACCACACCTTTGGGCGACCAAACCGCACCCTCATCATCATGATTTATTCGCGCCATCTATCAAAATTGTCTTTATGCGTACTCCACCATCTTGCGGGCGTAGTGCGCAACACCAAATCTAGTGCTTGGAAGCGATGCTCCTCAAGAACTTCCCTTTCAAATGCATCCAAAAATTTATCTACATTAGTTAAACCATCATAATAAGGCAAACTTCTTACCTCCGATGATACAAAGTGCAAGGATTTAGTCATAATGTTACAACACAGTGTAGATACTTTGTGCAATCGATTCTACCAGTGTTACAATTCCTCATCTGAATATGATGTGTAGGAGCTTTCACAGTCCCATGAAATACATCCATCAGCTATTGGATTCACCCAATCCTAATCTTGCACTGTTATCTTATAAATCTGGTCCAAATCATTGTCACTTTCATAATCGCGGACCGGTTCAATATAGCACAGTCCTTATGCAATGTCCAAAGGTACTACTACGCAGAGTGATTTTCTTTCAAATGACATTGTCCACTTCTTCAAATTGATCACCCCATTCATGTCAATATCCCAATCGATACCAAGGAGCATGGGGTAGGGATTTATTTCATCAACAATATATATCACTTCGAAATTAGCCAGTGTGCTCGCACCTTCAACATCTAGTGTCACTCCCTGCAATATTCCCATGGGGATAATCTTTTGCTGATTCGCCATCCTCAATTGAATCGGAGACCACTGCAGCGCAGGTCTTCCCATTCTCTCCCATGTTTGTTTCAACAAAATATTTGCATCTGACCCAAGATCCAGAATAACTTGGTCCATTTCATATTCGCCTATTTGCAAGGTGAACCTCATCTCACACCCTGTTCTTGCCTTATGCTTACCAATTTTCTTGACCAAGCGTGATCCATATGGAGAATTTCATTTACTATCACGTTTATTGATCAATTCCTGTAATCCTTTGACGATCTTGCTATCATAGAGAAGTTTCATACAGGTTTCCAAAAAGGTAGTAAGCATGAATGGGTCCATTTCTTCAGACTGCTTATCCTGAATTCCTGAGTTAGAAGCCTTAGCGAAGCTTTTCTTTGCTTCCATGAAGGTTTCTTTTACGTGCTCTAAATCAAAGCCAACCTCCTTCTCTGGAGCTTTGCGGGCCCATTCTATTTCTTCTGGCTGCTTTTCCTCAGTCGTCACTCCACTTTGCAGCATGATATTCACATTAGGATCCACTTTGCGGGGTTCAGCCCTCATCATCTATAGGTTATGGGTAGGCTGTTGAGGTTGTGTCTCCTTTTCCTCCATATTAGCTATTAATACATGGAAGTCTTCTGTTGCGTGGTCAAACTGAGTATAGTATCGGCATGACAGGCATGTCAGGTTCGTACATTCTCATGTGTAGTGTACTAGTCTTCCACAATTGTAGCAAATAACTTGTCCTTGAACCCTTGCAGGTCATCCTCCACCTTGGCCCCATCCATGCCCCTGATATCCTCCTCTTGCTCTCCCAATGCCTTGATCTAGAGGCCAAGTTTCTGTCTACATCCGATACGCGGGCGTTCTCTCCATCATTAACTCATAACTATGACAATTGCGCTCATCGTGGCCTATTGATTTGCAAAAGTTGCAAAAGAACTGTTGCGGTGTCTATATAAATTTGTCACATGTTTTCTAGATATCTAAAAGATATCACACCACAATGTGGGCCCTGTACTTGGCCCTCCTTGAGCTTCCGGCCTTAGAGGCATTGGTCCCTCTCATGCAACATAATTCGTGAAGATAGGGCAATGATCTTTATCATGCCCTTGACTCTTACATTTCAAACACCAAACTTCTTCCCGCACCCTAGGCTGAGCCACTCTATCTTTATTCAGAATTTGGAACTCTGGGAAAAGATTCTACAACTCCACTTGAATTTGATGAAGTCCCAAAGTAACATCTTGAATTGGTGTCTCATGCAATCTCATCGCAATATCTAGGGCTTCCACCTGGGTCCCAATCTTTTGTTGTGATAAAGCAACCCTTATATGAGGCAAAAATAAAGCCACAAACCATTCACGACGTTGTCCATCCGTAAGATTCATGTTAGCTTCGTGGATCTTGCATTTCAATCTCTGATCCAGCTCCCAGGGTGTCTTGCCAGGCTTCATCATGATCTCCTTGAATCCCACGATCGATTGTGCTTCAGACTTGGGCCTACTGAATTCCTTATTTAGCGTAGTTTGAATATTTGCCAACCCAACCGTCGAGTTATTAATGCAGTACTTTATGTACCATGTTAGTGCACAATCCTGTAAAGTAGTAACCAACATTTATTTCTTCATCTGATCATATGTAATGTTCTGGGCTTTCCACATAGCCTTCGTAACGAACCAAAACTGGTCTGGGTCATCATTTCCGAAGCCCTTAAAAACAGGAAACTTCACTGTATTCACCATATTGCATGGTGGTGGTGGTGTGGGTGAAGGTGTATGTGGTGGAGGTGGTGTGGGCAGATGGGGTATTCGCAGGAATCCTTGCCTTATTAATTGGACAGTGCTCTGCGGAGAAGCCTGTGCTACTCCTTTGTCATCACTCAGAGGAGGCTCAATCAACGGGCTATATTCAAGTCCTGTTCTCCTTCTATCCCTAGATAAATTGCCACTTCCTGTAGCTCCAAACATCAAGGTAATTGCATAACCCGCTTTTCACACAAGAGCATTTTAATCTAAGTATTCAAAGACCTTAAATAATTACCTCGCGTTCGCTTGAGGAGGCCGCACTCTACTTCGCTGTAGCTGACCGAGATATCGACCACGAACTATGTCACAAATCCTCTGATGACACGATCAAGCCAGTTATCAACAACATGTGCGATCTTATCTTTAGAGGCTTCCAATATCCGCACTAGCTCCAGGGTCCATACTATTGGACTGTTAAGCCTCCGCCTTCCCTGTTCATTCGCTAATTTACGATCCACTCGTATAGCTCGATTGGGAAGGAAAAAAAGAAAATTTCGTGTATTTGTGTGTACAGGTACTTGTCCAACCATTGTTCTTTTGTTAGTCCCATATTTCTGTTTTCTTGTGTTGCAAATTCATGGATCTTTCTATCCAACCAACATTCAATTTTTTTCTTTGTTGGATTCCAGTGATGCAACATCACACATCTCTTTATGCAGATCTTGGTCTCAACAACATAACCATTTGTTGGTTTAGTGGGTGCTAACCCAGGTTCAAAGTTAATTTTTCTAAACAAATCCCTAAACTATTGTCCCTTTCAGCATCAACCCGCGGAGTGTGAGCTGAAGTCTCACTGGAAGCAGTATGGGGGGATGCTGGAATCAAGTTTCTGCACCCAGAGATTGTTTTTTTATACCTTTTACCTGCCTTCATATAGATCAATAAGCCCTTAAGGCTTATTGATATAACTCCCTCTTACCAGCCTCTAGACCTTCGCGAAGGTCTATGGCTGTCTTTCGTGGACCCTAAATAGGTGAATCAGCTACTTACATGCTTCTCTAACCATTGCTAGCTTTGTATTACCCATTTTGGCTTAATTATCTAATATCTTTAACATGCATTAAGATATATTCGTGTAAACAAATATTATTACTTGCGTTTATATAACAATGTAAACCATGGAGAATCGCACATCAACACAATATTAAATCATAAACCCATCATTCATCATAACATAATCACATTCATTCATAACAAATGTAAATGGACGAAACACATATATTTCCAGAATAATCTCTTTTTTAATACTTTAGATTTTCTTATGGACTCAAGACTACCCTGCGCACTCAGCTGCGGACTCTACTCTAGGCCTCTGTGCACACAATTGTAGAGCCTCTCTTCTATTGTAATTCTATTTGTTTTATCTTATAGTGACCCATTACATTCATCAATCAACTTCACTTCACTCCCTTAGAATCTCTAAGACTCTCCTTTTTATACAATTCCATGGTCCGCGGACCATGGGTAGGTCTACTAAAGCTGACATAACTTACATAAAAGAAGGGAAAATCCATTTATGACACTTACTGTCTACGCGCTCTGCGACCACAACTTGCGGAGAATTTACATAAAAAAAAACTGGGCTTTTTGCCCCAAAACTTGACCACAGGGGACCCTGTCCCAATAGTAGTCAAGGGTGTAACGCCTTGGAAACTAAATTATTTATCCTTCCACAATTATAGCAAAGTATTTTATTTACTTCCTCATTTTGGAGTAATCGGAAACTGAACAATCCATGTTAATCTGAATTGGATACTAGTTTGTTTTAACTAAATGAACATTGTTTTATGGCGGTGAGGTCATATCATATGATATTGATTTTCTGGGTTATTCATAGATGTTAGAAGTCTCTCCTCGACCACCCTCCTAGGCCATGTACTCTCCTCTATTATTTACACATTAATTCATAGTCGGGAATGGAATTATTCAACTTGCATCTTTGTCATTCTAAATAAAAGAACACATTCATATTCATCTATTTAATTTACATGACTCTCTTCAGTCTTTACAATGTATCTTTTCTTTTTGTTTTAGTTTTTTGCATGTGTATGGTAGAGGGAATTAGGGTTTGAGTGCTTGTGAGAGGGGTAGGGTTTATAGCTTAGGGATGGGGGCAGGGCAACATTTATGTGCAAATGAAATAGGACAGAGATGCAAACATGATTATTAATGAAAGAGTGGAAAAAGGAAGGGATCAATGGGACAATAAAAACTTGAAACAGTCACAAAAACCTCGATAAATTTGGCAAGCAAGAGGGAAATTTAGTCGATTTGGAGTGGTTCTGTAGAAGACAGCTTGAGTGGTCGCGCCCCTGCTCTGAGTGGTCGCGCACTGAACCTGAGTGGTCGCGCACATTCACATCCTTGTTTGAGGGCCTTCCTAGTGTCAGAATCGGGCTCAGGATGGCTCGTTGGAAAGGTATTTGAGTCTACGTTCCAAAAAAAGTGGAATTTTTTAATTTGGAGTTGATTTGATCTGTCAAAAATCAAATCTCCCAAGACTGGTCAAAAAGTGCCAAATGAGGCTGCCTCAAGGAAGAGTGCTGTTGCAGTCAACTTTTGAATGCCTTCCTCAACCCCAAATTGAGCT
>APFE030432743.1:0-17710 GCA_000404065.3 Pinus taeda | reverse complement strand
ATGATAGGAGGATGTTATAATATTGTAACATCACATCATATTGCATGGATTTTCCACCAAATATTAGACTTTTTAGGATCATGAGGATACCCAAAGTGTGCATGATCTTGTGCTATAATTTTTTGAAGTGATCTGTGGCCCAAACCCAAAATAATATTGATTTTCCATCTGGGGATTTGATAAAAATATTGGAAGGCTACCAAATTGAGAGCCCATAATTGAGAGTCACATAGATCTGAAGTCTAACCAATGGATAATAGTCAAGATACAAAGAGTGAGAGGGATTTTTGTGGAAATATTGACTTCATAAGCGATGGTCAAACCACAGAGCTCACCCACTTTGATGGAGGAAGATTCTGATCTGGAAAAAAGTGAAGAAAACTCTCTAGATCTAATGCTACTACTCCATTTTGACAACCTATTGTGGTCAGGATATTGAGAATAACCAGGTTCGAGATATTTAGCAACAGATCTATAAAATGAAGTGCTTGGGGTGGAATATTCACTTCTGTAGCCAAAATTTTTCCTTCAGATCTGATCAATATTTTTGTTGTGACTAATAGCAAGAAGTTATAATATTTCTGCTCCAGAGTAACCTTAACCCTACATAGGTCCATTCCCAACTCATGAGTGTGACACCCTTTGCTTCCTTCCATGCCATCATGTACATACGGGGTGAGCATATGCTCTGCACAATAGCCTAGTGAATGATACTACCAACAACCCAGGCTATCAGACTCCATCCCCGCATAGGTGATCGAAACTAATATTCACTCCATTCAAAAACTTCATTATTATACCTGTGAGTGGTGAGATCATGCCCTAGTGATGATACAAAAGGTGGATTTGATGTCTAAAGAGACCCGATCACATAAGGAAAGCAAAAAGACAGAGAAACCCTAGCCATCACACCGAACTCGTCCTCTTGACATTGTTCCCTTCTCAATATTTAATTTGATTTTTTCATTAATATATTCCTATCTTACATTTTAATCAATTTTTTTATTTAATTCAATCATCGTGAGTTCATAATTAGTGTATTAGTTAATTGTTCTTTTATGGTGCAAAATGGATCAAGTTTATAACTTCTTAAATCTATTTAGTATAAAAGAAAAAAATCACAAATATTTTTAGTCAATAAATTTTATAGATACAAATGACCACGATAATACCACAAGTAACAATGACTATGAATTTTCCTTGTAAGAATCATCACCAGTTTTTGTATGTTTGAAAATCACAAGTTTTCATGATTTCTTTTAATCAAGATATACTTTTCAACAAATACATATAATCACAATATCAGAGGTGACTATGAACATGAATATTCTTTTAACCACAATCATTCAATTTAAAATTAAAAATATATCAAATGGCACTAATGATCGATGATAAATACAAACAAAATAAACATAAACTTAAAAAAAAAAAATTAAAATTGATTTTTTTTTATGACAAAATTTTAAATGTATGTGGTTTTATTTGATGCTATGTATTTCTTTGTTGCACCTTTGTTTGTTTGTTTGTGTATAATATTTTAACACATGTGATGTCATAGACAATAATTACTTTTAGAATGCGTAGAATCTATATATTAACTTATTAATATTTAATTTGTTGTTTAATTTAATAAAATATTATTTTTTCAACATCATGAATGAATTTGAAGTTTTGTAAGCACCAATATTTAATGCACAATTATTTATAAATGTTTTTAATTAATATGATTTTTATAATTACTTACACATGTTTTATGATTATAGAATTTTAAATGTTTGTGTTTTTATTTTATGAAATGTATGTGTTTCTTTGTTTATGCCCTTGTTTGTGTATAATTTTAAAACACAAGAAAGGCTTTTATTAGAATATCCCATATGGAAGGTCATTGCCCAAATTTCCTATTGACTTCATACCTTTATGATGATTTTACACACATCAAATATAATATGCAAGAATTACAGTCCCAATTAATTGAATGTGTATTAAACTATATATGTTCAAATTAGCATTTAGTTTAACAAAATTTCATTCATTTTTGCAAATGACCATAACATCATGAATGGCTATGGATTTTTTTAAGTATCATTAGTCAATTCATCTTTGGGAAGTATTTTTAATCAATATATATTGATAATTAGTTACAAATCCATGTTTTCCGATGATATAATTTTAGATGTTTATGTTTTTATTTTATGTAATGTATTGGTTTGTTTGTTTGTGTTTGTACATCTATAAATTATTGAACACAAAAAAACATTTATTAGAATAACTTGATACAAATAACGTATATGATCGAATGCAATAATTAAACTTCAAATGAATTGAATTCTTGCATTAAAAACTGAATTTTGGATGAATTTCATAAAAGCCATTATGTTGGACACCTCGGATACTAGAAAATGATAGCGACACACCCAAAAGAATATTACTGGCTGGGTATGCAAAAAGATGTGGCACGTTGTTTAGAGTGTCAACAAATAAAGGAAGAACACCAACACCCTGTGGGGTTATTACAACCATTACCCATTCTGGAATGGAAGTGGGAAACCATTTCTAGGGACTTCATAACATGTTTACCCAAGACAAGGAAAAATAATAACTCCATCATGGTGGTGGTGGAAAAATTTAGTAAATTAGCACATTTTATACCTGTGCAGGCTACTTATAGAGTTGTTCAGGTCACCCATATTTTTATGCAGAATATATCTAGGTTGCATGGGCTACTAAAAACAATAATTTCAGACTGTGATGTTAAATTTACATTGGTTTTTTGGAAAACATTGTTTACAGAATTAGGGACTGAGCTAAATTTAAGTACAGCATATCACCCTTAGATTGATGGGCAAACAGAACAGGTGAACCAAGTGGTGGAAGATGTGCTAAGGGCATATGTAATGCAGCAACCAACCAAGTGGGAATATTACCTGCACTTTGTCAATCTTGCGTATAATAATGGTTATCATACATCACTGCAAATGAGCTCGTTTGAAGTACTGTATGGGCGGAAGTGTCACACACCCTCAAGTTGGGGTGGATCAGAAGACAAATAGATGTTAGGTCCTGAAATGCTTAAAGAGATGGAGGACATGGCTAAGAAGGTACGATCCAATTTAAAAGCAGCTCAAGATAGGAAAAAGAGCTTTGCTGACTGAAAAAGAAGATTCAAGCAGTACCAAGTTGGTGACCATGTGTATGTAAGAATACGAGAAAAAAAGAGCACACTACAATGGAACGGTTGCACCAAGTTGGCACCTCAATTTTGTGGACCATTCCAAGTCTTAGAAACAATTGGGTCGGTGGCTTACAAGCTCGCCTTGCCAAGTCACATACGAGTCCACAATGTCTTCCATGTTTCTGTGTTGAAAAAATATGTTTATGATCCTAAACATATAATCAAATGGCAGGATATACAAGTGAGAATTATCTCCTGTAAATCAGTCTAAGTGTTTCCCTTTAAAAGAGAACTGACTTAGGATGTTTCATGTTGCAGGTCAAATCGGAAGGAGAAATCCTAGTTGAATCACTGAACATCATCGAGCAGAGAGAATTCATGATGCGGAAGCGAGCTATTACCCAAGTTAAAGTGCAGTGGCGGCACTTTGTGCCTGACAAGGCCACCTAGGAAGATGAAGAGCTCATGAAACAAGCTTACCCAGGGTTGTTCATGGTCGGAAGACATCGGGATGATGTCCGATTTTAGGAGGGGGAGATGTGATACCCCAGGAAAATGTAAATATTTTATTTTTACTATGGTAAAAGACATAACTAAATATGACATTGTTAGCTGTTTGAAATTTAATAGTCTTGTTATTATTATTTTTAAGGAAATATAAGAAATGTTTTTCTTGGAAAATGTCGGCAACTTTTGAGGAGGAAGTTGGGAAAAGACGGTTTCTGATACTACAACCCTAACTACCTCCCCTAACTAGAAAGGCTTCCAGAGAAAAGGAAGTGGGGAGAGGCAAAAATCTACGCTGTAGGGACAGGCAGAGGAGGAGAGAGGGCTAAGTCTTGTGATGACTAGATAGTGAAGCACTAAGTGCATTCTTGCTGAGGATAGTGATCATGCAAGAGAGTTAGGGGGGAGATTCTAGTCTTGAAAGATGAATCTCATGGTTGGGTGGACAAGAAAAAAGCAGAGAATCTAGGTGAACCTCTAAAGAGTCTTTATCGCTAGGAAGAGAGGAGGTAAGTAAGGAAAATCACTTGGATAATTTATTAAGATAATCTGTTAGATAATTTGATAAATAATTTATATGTAATTTGCTCAGAAACAGGATGTAGGGGTCTCGTTTATTTCTTGTGGTTAGGAGTGAATTGTATGATGGAAATAGTTCTTTTACTTTTTTGCTAAATATAAGGGAAATAACTAGAGAATACTTATCGTGCAGAAAAAATTTTGAATAAGAAAAATTAGAAACAGAAGTTAGGGTCTATGGTACTAATCAAACAAACACCTCAGAGATAGTGAATACAACCATACGATGGAAACCGAACTCTTATTACAACAGCTTGACAAACAAAAAAGATAAGAGCATATTTGAGAACTATGAAATCACAAGTGTAGGAAAATAATGCTTGAAAATGAAACATGCACAAACAGTATTTTATCCTTCTATGAAATTCTTGTTTAAACTGAAAGAAATGTTTCCATGCTATTAAGAAGAAAATGATAAAACTTGGAACAAATACAAGTATGGGGTCGATACTTGAACCCTGGAATCATTGCAGATTCTAGTTTGCATATAAATCAAGGCAGGAAGACCGGAATTGAGTTATATTAAACTATTGGCATGCAAAACCTCATGACAAAGTCGCATGAGAAAGGTAAAAATGAGGCGATCAAGTCTTTATTGGCAGTCTGCGGGTCCAGAAGTATGAATGTACATTGGATCTCCAACTAAATTAAGAGAGAGAAGGGCACGATATTTGGAAGATCTTTGAAAATGAGGTTCTCCTATTATAGTTATATAGGAGGAAACCCTATAGTGTATAGATGGAAACCCTACAATATCATAGGATGAAACCTTGAAGGGGTTTCGGCGGCCAATACTTCAACCAAAAGACAAAAAAAGAGTGACTCGTTACAACGTTGAGAAAATCAAAGAGTATTATTGACATACAAGAAAAACCCAGATGCTCAAATAAATAAACGACTCTTTTCTAACAGATTTATTGGCATCTATATAAACCCTAACTTATTTCTTCACATACAAGAACATGCATATAAAACTCTATCATCATAAAATAAAAGAGTGGAACTATAGTGCACGAGTAGTTTCAGTGTTGAGAATGTAAACAACAGTTAGATTTATCATTTGGAAAACAATTATACAAACACAGAATTTAATTCCAAAAATTCATGCCGAAAGTCTTAAGGACTCGGCTCAAGTCTAAGCACAAAACAATTAACCAACAATTAGCCTGGTAAAAGGATTCTTGAACTGTTAATAAGAAAACTTGGCCAACAATCAAATAACTTACAAGGGATTGACCCCAGAAAACTCACCACAGTTTACAGAAGGACCCAAGAAAATTTTCACATAATCACAACTGACATAGTCAAAGGAAATTCAAGCCAGCAAATGCATCCAAGTGACCAAGCCTCAGGCCAGGAAAACTGCAACATCATAACACATGAAACCATGAAGTAAGGCCATAGAATAACACTTCTCTAGGCTTGATAGGCAATACCTCTGGAGCTAGAATCATAAAAAAAAAGAGAAAGGTCCATAACCCTTGCAATGGTAGCTTTTATACAGTGTAGTTCCATGAAAGTTCAACCCAGAACCATATTTTATTACCCGATGGTCTGCGCAGGAGGTAGAGAGTCCGAGTACCCATGACCATCCCTTTATTCGAGCCAACATTACTTGGCCGTGCCCATTCCTCTTTCATCCCGGAAACAAAAAAAAAAGAAAACTGCTACAACCATGAGATGTGTATTGCCAAAGAAAATATGAGTAACGGAAGAAAGAGGAAAGGTGGTGAATACTTATCCAAGTCATATAAATCACTGGAAATTTAGGCAACCCGCCAACTAAACTGAAACCTTGAGCAGTAACCATAGTATTGCAGACAATTTTTGGCACAGTGGAAGGTGGAGCGATGCTGGATCGAATGTGAAGAAACAATGAGCTGAATGAACCATATCACCAGGGTAATGAGTACAAATCCCTCGGTTCGATGTTCAACCCTTGGATCTGCCGACCAAAATCTCCACCATTGATGACTGGAGGAGCCCGAGGTGCATAAATGTTTTTGGTACTCTTGCCCTTGCCACACCACCATGACAAAGCAGGTGATAAATGTTAAGCCAAGTGGATAGTGTAGGTGAATCCGGAAGGACAGTGGTATGGTGTCACATTAATCCAAAAGTCTATCATGTCATTAGAAAGTTTTTTGAGCACTGGGAACTATGTATTGTGGCCCAAGGTGGTATCATATATAACATCCGGACAATGATAACTTTGATATAACTCAACAGGGTAAATTTTTTAATTTTATGTGTTTGTAGTAGGTACATGAGAGAGAGGGAGGGATTGAGAGAGAGCGTGGAGAATGTGAGAGAGAGAGATATTGAAAGAGGGAGAGAGAGAGGGGGAGAGAGAGAGGGAGATACTAGCGGAAGGGATAAAGAGAGAGAAAGGAATAGAGACACAGGGATAGGAAGAGAGGGATAGGGAGAGAGGGAGTGGGGGTGAGAGGGATAAGGGGAGAGAGAGAGTGAGGGTGGACAGATAAATAGAGTTTCAAAGGTATATAGAGAGGGAGAGGGAGGGAAGCTGGCATAAAGGGAGTAGTGAGAGAGATATATTACAGGACAAAGAGGGGAGGGATATAGGAAGAGTGCAAGAGGGAGAGAGAGAGGGGGTTGGATTACAAGAGTAAGAGATCAGAAAGGGAGTGAGTGAGAGGTGGAGAGAGAGACATAGGGGTGAAAAGAGATAGTTAGTGGAGAGAGAGAGAGAGAGAGAGAGAGAGAGGGACGAGGAGATGTATATTGCAAGTTGTTGGTCATTCGTCACTAGTGTTAATTCTACAACTCATGAGGAG
Organism: Pinus taeda; assembly: GCA_000404065.3. NCBI lineage: Eukaryota > Viridiplantae > Streptophyta > Pinopsida > Pinales > Pinaceae > Pinus > Pinus taeda. Next base: position 10,654 of record APFE030432743.1, on the reverse strand, counting down.
TGTTAATGTATTTTTAGTAACACGTCAATATCTAATTTCAAAAATATTATGAATGAATATTTTTTTATAAATATAATAAATTATGGTACTATTATTAAATGAACATAACTATGTTCCATGGGAAGTAGAATAGATGGTGGTGGGGTATTATGTTAAGCCACTCCATGAAGTGAATATCATTAGTTCAAAACTCCAAGAAAATCCATCCATGTTAAATATTCACACCACTTAGCAAACAATAATAAATATGATTATAATTATAATAAAATTTAAAATTTTAATATGAATATTCATAAATTTATTTTATTATTGTAAGTATTAATTTCTATTTGATAGTAGTTATAAAATTTTATAATAGCCCAATGTAATTGGGAAAAAAATTACTCTAAAAAAAATTGAATAATAAAATAAGGAAAATTAACTTCTCTTTGGAAAGTATTTGCAATAACATCAAATAAATTGACATATTACTTTTGCCAAGATTCATTAACTTTGATTAAACATTAGACATCCTGAGGGGTGGTAGATTATGTTTTGAAAATTCTTAAAAATAAGGAATTATTCTTTCTTTAAATATACTAGCAGATATAAAAAAGAATTGTAGAAGTGATACTATTTTTTCTGAATTTAATTATTTAAAATAATTAAAAAAAATTAAAATATATTATAAAATTTATGAAATTAAAAAAATGTATTTTATTTAAATTAAAAAAATGCAAATAATTAATATAAAACAAATTAATAAATGAAGAAGGAAATTTAACTTTCTTTAGACAAAATTTGTAATAATATGAAATATAATGAGATATTTGTTGGCCCAATATTCATTAACTTTCATTAAATTATTTCATATGTTAATTTGTAATAATATGAAATATAATGACATATTTGTTTGCAGAAGATTCCTTAACTTTCATTAAATTATTAGATATGTTAAATGCTAGTAGATTAGGTTTTGAAAATAGAGATTTTGATATGTTAAATATTGGTAGATTTAGTTTTGAAGATAGAGAATAAGTTCTTGTTTAAAAATACTAGCCCATATAATAATATTTTTTCCTTTCAAAATAAGTATAAAATTTTTAAAATATATTATAAAATATATTGAATGAAAAAATAATTTAATTTGATTTGAATTAAAAAAAAATTCAATAATAAAAAAAAATTATTTATATTTAAATTAAGAAAAATTGTAAATCATTTTCAACACATATATATTATTTTTAAATACAAATTAAAAATATATATATATATAGAAATATTATAATTATTATTTTATAAAACAACACTTCTTCTTTTAATACAAATTAAAAATATATATATATATAGAAATATTATAATTATTATTTTATAAAACAACACTTCTTCTTTTAGTTAATAAAAGTACGATTATTCTAGAGTTTTAAAGTTTTTGTTGATTAATTTTTTAGCTTTTTCTCATTTCATAGTTCTAATAAAAATGAGTTTTAATAGAAGTGAGTAAGTTTAATTTTATATATATATAAATATATTATATATATATATATATATAAAATCAAGAAAACTCGATAGCAAACAACTATATTATATCAAACCCCCAAAAAACGGCGAAACAAACAGGTTATATTATTATTTATGTTTTATATTCGAATAAAAAATAAAATATTATTCACAAAAGCATTTCCAAAATATATATTTTATTATGTATTTAACATTTATGCATTAAAAATATTAATAACATTTTATCTAATTATTCAAAATTTAGTTTTAAACATAAAAAGTATAAATTAGCAATATATTAAAATAAATTATAAAATTAATAATTACATATAATTTACAATAAATATACCAATTATGTCATGAGCTAAGTAGGCTTAAAAATCATCATATTATTTATCTTCAATTTAAATATTTATTCAAAAATATCAATTAAGTTTAATTTTAAATGGGAAAATTAAACATAATTTTGACAAGAGTGACTAATTTTGATTAAATTATTAAACATGTTAAAATTTGGTAGATTAAATTTTGAAGATATGGAATTTATTTTTATTTAGAGATACTGGAAAATATAAGAATTGTAGGAATGAAAATATTTTTTCAATTTGAACTTTTAAAATAAGTTTAAACGATTTAAAAATATATTATAATATGTGTTAAATAAAAAATATATTTTAATTTAAGTTAATCTGATTTCAATTAAGAAAATTTAAATAATAAAACTATTTTAATTTAATTTAACTTGATTAATAATTTTCGTTTAAATACAAATTCCAAGAATCTTTTTTTTGTTAAGATTGGTATATCCTTATTTTTCATTATAATATGTCCAAGCAAGTTACAACCACATAGCCTAGTTAGGTGATATCAACTTGCCAGTTGGGAAACCAGGTTTGTTGACCACATAACCACATTATACGCCATCTAGTAGCAAAAAATAGTAGTTTATATATCCAATCTATATATACTTGATAATCATCTACACAACCATGAGTTGTCTTTCTATATATATAAAATACTACAAACTGGAAAGTAAATGCTATCCACATAAAAAGTTAAGCAAAAAGACTATGACTTCATCCTCCTAGTTATCCTGATCGGTTGATGCCAAGTTACCTCAGGTTGGGTCCTTCTCACTGATCTTGGAAGCTTGGTCACTAAGAACATGCTTGAGAATGTTCTCTAGATTTGATCGGGACAACCATCTTATTTCTGCAACTAGGCTTGGATCTTTTGAAATTCTTTATTGTTGTTTGGAAATTACTTAATGACAATCATCCAGATTTGTTCCATCCCCTTCCCTAGGAGGCATCTATGGAGCCAGTACATGTGTAGAGTCTATTTATATTTAGTTTCTCTACTGCTAGATGACTAACCAATGCTTTCCACTCTTTCACATCCATTGGCCCCACTTTCACAAATCTATTGATGTCATCCTCCCACTCAGTGATGAGTCGTTGAATCTTCTCTTTGGTGCTACCCACATACACAACCATTGTTTATTGGATCAGTTTTTCCACTGGTTTCCTCCCACTGCATTTTTCAACATTGCTCGGCTCAGCGTCAACCTCGCTCTCCCACAGTCTCTTGTCTCTACCCCTGCATTTCCCGGAACTAGCCATTGTTGTACTGTCGCGTAGCCTTATATCCTACTGCGGACAGTGACCTAGAACTAGCTTCAGTGTTTTCTTCCTCTAAGGGAAGTTACGTGCTTCACGAATAAGAAACGAACAATTCCAAACCATTATTTTCATAATTTTCAATAGCCACTCATTTTGTTCATCCATCCTTTCTTCCCCCCCATGTAGATTATTCAAATCCCCTGAGTGTTAAAGATCCCCACCCAAGATGCCCTAGAAAAGCCTATATGGCCCCCTCCCTGTGCCAATAATGGCTACAATTTTGGCCACAAATTGTGTGGTTGCCCACAGACCCAAACACTCGGAAGCCGACTCGAAAGGAGCGCCGCTCCTTCTTCCTAGTGCCCCTTCTTGGTTGAAATCATCCGATGTCCCCCTGACTGCCTCTCTATAATTATTTCCTCTACTCACCCCAGCCTCACATCTTCTGAGCCCCTTTCTCGACCAAGTATCCCTCCCTTATTTTATGAAGAATCCCTTGCCCCTAGTGTCAGCTAAAGCTGGCCTAGCTAGCTTTCCCAACATACCAATTCCCTAGCTTCGAAGGGCTCTTTTCCTAGACAACCACCCCCTAATCACTCTCTTTAAAGACTAGGTGTTCGCCCTCATGGCCCCAGACATCCATAGAGCCCAAGCCTTCATGCCTCATTCCAGGACATAGAATGGAATTACCTCTATAGAAATTACTGCTACCTTACACTTTCCCTTTAAGTTTTCCAAGAAGAATAACATACAAGTTTCATTTAGCCATCAGCCTTCCCTACCAATCCCTATTCTCCCCATAAGTTAGAGGAGAATGCAAAATCCTAGTGAAACCGAAATAGACCCCTTGCATGAGAATAAATTTCCCAAGTGCAGTAACATCCCTACATAACTTCTACAGTCGCGATGAATATTGCCATTGTTCACATCCAAACTCTTCCCATAACTTGAGTTTCTCTCTCTCCCCAACCTCTTGCCCCCATGCAGTCCCAATTCAACAAACAAGACATTGAGGAGCATAATGAAGTGCAGGCAAAGAACATAGCTATTAACCACTACTTGGGATCACTAAGCCTCTTCACCTTCTAAAAAATGTTGCTCCACCTTATTTTTTGTATCCTATTTGTTAGCTTCGTCCTTCATACTAATGCTCTTTTCTGTCAACCACCTCTTACGCATGTGCATGCCACCTTGCTTATTTCTTAACATAATCATGCAGACCGCCACCGTGCCTTGTGCTTTGAGCATGCAGGAGGCAGTGGCATAATGGATTTTTTAAAATGATTCGGGATGTTGGATATGTGCCCAATAGTGTTTCCCTTTATGTTGTTATGCTACATTAGATATTTCTCTCATATACTACTTATTAGATAATTACACCAAACATGTTCCATTTTGAAATTGGTGAGGCTAGACATTAGTCTACCCTTTTCATCTTCTTTTAACATTTATCAGTTTGATGTTCTACCAATTTGTTCAAACCTTTCATCTCCTTTTAACACCTATCTATCTATTGTTTGGTCATTTAGTGATATATGTTCAAAATTTGATTAGAATGCTTTATAGTGGTTCCAGAACGATTTCTCTAGACCATAATGTGTTTTTCTTAAGCTGTTTAAAGAACCATCTGGCTTGATAACATCACAAGAAAACTGACTTTTGCAGTGAGTTTCTGAAGTAGAATCCCTTCGTTCAAAGAAGTTTCTGGGAAACATTATTCTGAGTTGTGGATATGTGGTTGAAAATGCATGGATAAAAGCGGCACACGTACTCATTACATCAATGAATTTCTTAGGTGCTCACATCAGGTACCATATGACATGTCAAAAGAAGGGTGTAGCATAGAGCGAGGAATATCAAGTTGTGAGAGTCCAAGATTGGCGACGATCAACAATCATCATTCAAATAGGGCTAGGGAAGATCAAGTTCTCAGAGTTCGAGAATGGTGACAGTAAGTAGTCAAATTTAATGGGCACTTATATCATTTTTATGTTTTGAATGAAAATGTATATGTAATGATATGAAACATAATATCATTTTTTAAGTAATTTAGACATCTAGGAAGAATTGAGATACATGTTTAGTTTCCAAAGAACAAAGTGGATATTGTGAATGACAATAGTGATAGTTGGAAGAAACATTTGATAACCCTCTATAACAAAAGGAAGGGTGGTCAACGTTTTTCTCCATAAAATAAGAGGTAAAAAAGTAATTTTAACTGCTTTTGTTTTAAGTATTTATAGTATTTTTGTTTCTGAAAAAAGGGTACTCACTACATCAATAGATTTCGTTTAATTCAATACTTTTCTCCTAAAAATGGTTTTGTCAGAACACTGATCTATGTGCTCTGTTTTAATGTTTAACCAAATTGATTATTTCGATATTGATTTTGATTTTGTGTAATGTGTGGGTGGCTCTTGATTTTGTGTGATGTGTTGGTAGTTCTATTTATGCTTTATTTGGGAGTTGTCAGTAGTCAAAACTTCTCATTAATGTAAAGTGGTTAAGTGATTTAAATAAAATTTAAATAATTTTTATGTTTATTTATTTATTTATAAAATATAAATAATTTTATGTTTATTTATTTATTTATAAAATATAAATAATTTCATGTTTATTTATTAATTATTGATAGCAATCATTAAAAAATAAAAATAAAAAATAAAGCACCCACAAAACACATTTGAAGTGATGAAATTATTAAACAAGGAAAATAAGGGCAAAAAGACATGGTATATGCCAATTTTAAGAAGTGAAAAGTTTCCAACATACCCATTAACATGGTATATTATGATTCCTTGAAATCTCATGATCCCTTTTAATTATTAAAAGATTTATAAAATTACATTATTTTTAACATTTACTTACATTTGTTTATGCAAAGTAATAAATTTTTAAATTTTAAATTTTTATTTATATTTTCCATACTTAAATTAAGAGATAATCATTGTTATGTTTAAATATTAAAATTTCAATTTTCAATGTAGGCTTATATATTAAACATTAAAAATAATTTTTTTTATGTTTATATTATATTTATTGCATTTGTAATTATAAAATACGTTAATATTTAAATAAACGATATTTTTTTTATTAGAATAAAAAATTTATATGTAAACAATAAATTAATAATTAATTCATTTTAAATAAAATAAATTATAGTAAATTTTTTTGTATGTAGAATTAAATCTTATTATTATTATAATTTTTTGTTGTCTAATAAAACCAAAAAGTGTTATAAGTAGATAATTGTTTAATTTTCTTAAATGTGAAGGACATATAAACAAATAAAGATGATGATGGTTCTCCTCCATGTAAATTGATAATTTAATTATCATAAATTTTTGTTTTTTCAAAGATAAAAAATAAGCCTTAGGTTAAAGTGTAATTGGACTTAGTATTTGATTTCATGCATAGAAGTAAAGAAAGCTGTTATTCCAAATAATAAGATCTTATTGTTATTGCCATAAGAATGACAAGGAAAAACAAATTGTGTTTTAGTTTTGGAATAAGATGAAACATTGTGTTTGAATAACCAAAACCGAATCTTTCTTAAAAAAATAAATAAATTAATATAATACAAAATATAAAAGCACCATGTCATAACCAATCTACCCTATATAAAATATGGTAAGAAGTGGGAATGTAGAGAATGACTTGCTTCTTGTGTGTAGATTTAATTTAGTTATGAGTTTATTTTTTACTCTATTCTTGAAGAGATGATCTTCCAAATATTCTATTTTTTGAGTATATCTTTGTACCTTTTAAAACAATTGTTAATATAAATCTGTTATTTTTTCTTGCTTTTAGAAAATTACTTAATATACAATGAATTTGAATTCAAATTTAAATTGGAAATATCATTTAACAGCTAGAAACTGTGTTCTCAACTGGTTTTCAAAATCAAATTGTAATTAAATTAGCACTCGAGGACGAGGATGATTATAAGAATGACACACTTCATTAGAAGAACGACATCCAAGGGTTCTGACAGATGATCGTTGGAGGATGAAGAAATTTTATGTCTCCAGACTATAACTCTCTCTCAATCGAAGGGACGGGTGTAAGAGACATATTTGTAAACTTTAAAACGCACGCAATGTGCGATATTTACCGCCAATGGAATCGATGAGAATTTTGACCCGTTTCTAATTATGATAGAAGAATGGCAACGTTAATTATGATAGAAGAATGGCAACGTTTGATTAAAAGAACTGCACCCACGGTTCTGAAAGATAGTCGTTGGATGATAAACAACTCGTAATTATAAATATCTCTCAATCCGACGACGCTCTAGCCGAAATCGTATTGTTATGGGGACAGCTGTGATAGATATATAGGAGATATATAAGGGGAGTGTGAACATCACAACGTGCCATAATTACAACAAAGTGAATGAAAGAGACTTTTCAACGATTTTTTTATTATGATTTGATTACAAGAAAGGCATCCAAGGGTTTCTGACAGATAGTCGTTGGAGGATAAAGAACTTTCCAGCTTTCTCATCAAAATGGTACCGGGTATCCAAGAGATGTCACAGACATATCGGTGGAGTTTACAAATCACAACATGCTTCATTTACTATCCATTGAATAGAGACCCTTCCCTGGTTTAGCTCCATCCGTTCTTCAGCGTTCCGAATTATGAGAAGTGCAGCGCAGGGAATGGGCTAGATATGTATTCTCTGGCGTTGTTCCTCTGGTCCGACCGTGGAAAAGTTCTATGGGGTGATGAACTACTTCTGCCGCCATATTGTCTCTGGTACTTTACTTTTCTACCATTTTTTCTTCTTTACTAGTCTATTTGGTTTATAGGAAAATTGGTTCTTGAGGCTTTTATATGAAAAATTAAATCTATGTAATTAAACCGGAAAGCTAGAGTACCTTTTCATCTTGATTCTTCTGGTTTGTTCTTTCTTTCACAAACACTGTAATTTCGATCTGTTGTCTCTCCTCGTGTCTATGCATGTTTGTCAGGATTTGTGTTTTGTATTTTATTGTTCCGTCTCAAAATATCTCTTAGAGATGGGAGGGGAGACTGACAGAGGGACACAATTGATTTGCAGAGATAGATATGGCATGGTACTGGCAGCTTCTTGGCCATTTGGTTGTCCTCTTGACTACTGTTAGTTTTCGTCCAGCTATAGACCACTGCTACAAGCAGGGCCTGCATTTGGGAGCTATTCACCACCAACGCCTTCAATCACGTTCGAATTGCGTAGGTACACCTAGACCGGGTTTTTTCCATGGTCTTATTTAAATGGTTCTTTTACATCTACGGCTGCATATGCTGTTTGTTTTAATATTTGCACACATTTTTGTCTACGGTCGCGCATGTTCCTGAAAGCCTGCGCTATGTGCTTCAAAATTTAGCTGGTTTTTCCTTTTTAAAACTTGAGGTTCACACCCGGAATTATTCTCGTAGTATGTATATGGTCATCTTTTATCGTACTCTTTAAATTCATAAGCGATATTCATACAGTAGAAATCTAAATACCACCCTTGTTCGTCAACTCTATACATATAAATTGCGGTTTTCTTGTGAATATTAAGGTCCCATTATTTAGAAACTCGTCATAGGAAACCACATTGCATTTGTATTCCTTATTCCTTACGATGCTTGTTAAGGTGGTTTAAAATAAGTAGATTTGTTTTGAAGATTGATTGTCTTTTGTCCCTGGTTGGCATCTTATCACAATTAACATGAATATATAACAAAGCTATAATGCCCATTTTAACTTGAATTCTTGAAATTATCGGACACCATTTCCAAAATACTAAGCTAAACTGGTATATTATCTGGCGAAACCTACTCTCCTTCTGTCTTATCTTCCACTTGTCTACTATGTCCTTGAAAGGCAAGTAACTTCTCTGCATATATAGCTTTTCCTGCACCTCTCATGCTATGAATCTCACGAGAAATTGTATTATTTGAAATATTTTGTTATTTGAGATTTGCGGGTGCCTTTTGAATCATCTTCCATGTCATCCTATGGAATAATAATGGAAATCCACGCAATCAAATTTCTTCTTATTTACAATGAAAATCAAAAACCCTAAGAAACTTCTTACATCAAATTTATAGTTCAATATATCATGAATAATTAAAAAAAAAAAATGAACAAATTGAATTTTAGGTAGATTAAACACTAGGATTTAGAAAAAATTAAGCTACTGTAAATCGAGATTTTTTCTCCACATATGTAAAAGATTTAACATTTTTAAGGAATATATTATATATATATATATATATTTAAATTAATTACAACTTTTTAAATTTAGTGTTTGTCATTTTAATTATCCGTTAGTGTTTCTTTAAGCATTAAGCAATTCATTCATTAGTATTAAGTCTAATTCTGGCTTCACAAACAAACTATCAACAAATATATTTTTAAAAGATTGTTGGGAATTGTCCGTTTATTTTATGAGTCGATCAGTTTCATTAAGTGGTTAATCAGATTTATTTATTATATAGGAATTGAATTTTTATAATTTTTAATATTTAGTTTTATTTATTTAAAAAAAAAAAACTAAATTTTAAATATTTATTATTATATATTTATATAAATTTATAATTTTTATTATGTATTTTTGTTATTGTTAATTTCAATACATTTATATTTAGAAATAACATATTTATTTTTCTCTTCCAGAAAAGGAGGAGAAGAGGAAGCTATTATTAATGTTATTATATTGAAATTGAATTATTTCTAAGTTTTTTCTATCTTAACTTAGTGAGCTAGAGCGGGGGAGGTGTTGGAGGGAGAGGGAGGGGGGAGCAAGGAGGAGATAGAGAGGGAGAGGGAGGGGGGAGCAAGGAGGAGATAGAGAGTGGGAGAAAAAAAACTGATATAGAGGGAAGAGAATAAGGGCGAGATAGGGAAGCGAATGAGGGAGAGACATCCATAGAGGGAAGGGATAGAGAGAGGGAGGAAGAGAAAGATAGGGGGAGGGAGAGAGAGGATTGAAGGAGAGAGAGAGAAGCTAGTGGCAAAGGGAAGGAAAGAGATCATAGGATAGAAAGGGAAGGAGGCGGGATAGAATGAGAGGGAGGTAGAGAGAAAGAGAGGTCATGGAGGATTGAAGGGGAGGGAGCAGAGGGATATAGGGAGATAGAGGTGGTGGAGAGATGGGGGAGTGGTGAGAGACTGAGTGAGACAGAAGAGGAAGAGAGAGAGAGAGAGAGTGGGAGGGTGTATGATATGGAGAGGGGGAGAGGGGGAGAGGGAGAGAGTGTGAAAGGGGGAGAGAGAGAAACGGTAGGGAGAGAGAGGGATAGAGGGAGAGAGAGAAGGAAATGGGGACAAAGAAACATGGGAGGGAGCGTGCAAGTAAGGGGGGGCAGGGAGAGAGAGAAAGTTGGGGTGGTAGAGGGTTTTTGATAGAGAGAGAGAGGGAGAGAGAGAGAGAGAGAGGTAGGGAGAAAAATGTGGGAGAGGGAGGGAAAGACAAAGGGGGAGATAAAGAGACAATGATACAGAGGGGATGAGAGACATGAAGGAAGAGAAAGGGAGGGAGTGAGAAAGTGAGCCATAGTGAGAGAAAGTGGGAAGA
>APFE030432722.1:70365-81993 GCA_000404065.3 Pinus taeda | reverse complement strand
AAGTGGGAGCAGGAACTATCAGAGAGAAGACACTAATCAAGATCCCAAAAGATGACTCACCTCTCTGTAATCATCTATATATGGATCCCTCATCACAGAGATCCAGAGGCTCGAATTTTGTATCTTATAGAGAAGTGTTGTTGGTTTTCTGGTGTAATTTCATAGTGTTGGGTGATCTAAGCTTTACTTGAGGTGAAGAAGGGCGTTCTTGCTGGAGGATGATGCTGGGTTAGAACATATGATTGTCATCCTCTTGCTACGTTTCATCTTAATAAAGCTATTCAATTTTTCCTCCATATTCTTGTATGTTTCATTATATATGAATTTGTATGGTTAACACACATCTGGTCCTGTGTTATTTATGAATATAGATCTTTGTTCTTCGATAGTAGTATGTTGCTGTGATTCCACAGGTGCTCTTTGAAGTTGGGCAGACAAAGCAGAAGCGGCAAGGCTCTAACAGGAAGGAGAGGAAATCGAGCGCAAGACTAAGGTTGGTCTCCTTTGTTCCACTCCTATCTATTTTCATAAAGGAAAGCGAAAGTAGACTTTACTTGTTTGTTTATAAGATAGCCACCAATCTTAGTGGGAATAGCAGCATCCGAGTGGACACTATTCCCGGTAACAACCAGGGCTCCTAGGGCGAGAATGCATGCTGTTAAAAATGAAAGGCTAGAAAGGCCTTCATGTAAATATTACACGTTATTAAATTTAAAGGAGGAAATAATCCTCGACAATAGTTTATTACCATGACAAATTGTAATTTGGGCTTATAGCTAGCTTATGCACACATCCCTGTTGCTACGAGCTATCTCCAATGTAATCATTATTCTTTATAATAAAAGGATTCATATATCAATATTATCGAGATTGGTTCTCGTTCTTATGGACCATTATGGTTCCTTTAAACATTGTGCATTTTATTCTTCATCATGTATATTAGTAGCACAGTCATGTATTTCATAAGACATAACAGTTCAAACCAGAGATGCATTATACTCCTATTCATCACATTTATAAGCATGATTTCAATCCAGAAATGAAAACACATGTTAATTATAGTTATAAGCAACATTTCAACTTAGAAATGAAAACAAATACATGCATTATTAGTTAAAAAATGCAAAGAGAGTACTTATCTCGTAATTTTCAAGGAAACTGAGTCTAGGACAAGGACTCTCCACCCAACCGTAGATAATTGTAGCCAATCACACTTGCAATGATCACCTCAAACCCAAATTCTAGAGACTGAGGGGCTTTCTCAAAGGATTGAAACACCACCTGCCAATTGAAATAGGGAATCTAGAGGACCTCCTTCCCCCACCCACTTACCACTCCATAGTTAAATAATATACAAGGAATTCACAGGCTTGTTTCCTCCACCCAAAACATACAAGGAACCCAGAGGCTTCTTTGCCACCTAGGCACACATAGGGAATCCAAAGGCCAACTGCCTCCACCCCAAGATTTTCAAGGTATTCCATAGAATAAAGTCTCCACTTGTTGATGGTGCTGGACCCGCCAACATGTCAAGGGATCTCCCCTGTAAGAAGTGCCAACTAGACCTTTGACCATTTGGTGTAGGAGTCCCAATAGTGGGTTGTGTAGTATCACCTTAACTGCGATTATTCACAGAGGCAAGTAAGATGTCCCTGTTGGTAGCAAGGGTGCGACATATGCAGTAAGTCAAGGAAGGTGCATGAGCGGTTCTAACACATGAAGGGTGAGGTGAGTGCGCCCCTTGGAAACCTGTGATAACATGGAGTTAAGAAGGGAACACACGAGAAAAGATGCACCACAACATAGAAGGCAAGTTAGCTAGCAATCCAAAGTGATGGTTAAACCAACAAAAAATTTCAGTAAGATTCATATATACATATATAGAAAATAGATACACATGCATGTGTAAGCAAACAAATACATATATCATTTAGAGTAAATAGATAGATGAAATACAACACAACATATGCATGAAATGTGCTGGCTCTGTTATATTAAGAAGTGTAAGTTCCAATCATACAATGCAACCATGACCAACCACTAGCTCCAACAGTGAAACATTACAATCACTGACGCCTGCTCCTTCAAAGAGATATACTTTATCTTCACAGTGGAGAAGTCAAGGCTCATTAAAATATCGTCCAAGCTTTCTCTAAGATACTCCTATCCAAAGCTTGGTTGACCAAAAGCCTATACAATGAGTTATGAGGGAGTATATATAGCAAAGGGTGGGGTGACCCTTGACATTCCCCTTTGTGACAGTTCACCCTCATGACTCTTCATCTACTCTGTGACTATTACATATAACTATTGACACTTGAACTTCCACTTGACAAGATATTACATACAATCTACACATGTACCCATGTGAGACAAGGTAGGCTTGAGCAAGCCATGCAAGACATCACTATGACTCAGACAATTGTGGTAAGACTAGCTCTTTGACATCTTCATGGTGGTCAACAGTAGCAAACTGATGCCAATCTTGGTAATCTGCAATGGTGTCCATGTACTCTAAGGTGACATCTTTCTAGAAATGAACTCTTACCTCCATAGCATCTGGGTACACTGCTCAGGCTCCTCTGTCCAACTCGTCGGATAGCATGCGCATCATTGTCTTGAGTGTGGCCAGAATAGTGACATACTAATGCATGGTGTTTGCACTAATCACCAAGTCTGGGTTGGTGGCTATGCACATCAACTCGTCAAAGTATGAGTCAAGCTCCAATCAGACATGTGCCTTTGTCTTTGCTTGGGTGAGTTTCCCAATAGATGGGATTGCATGTGTGTGCACAACAACATCCATACTCCTGAATACTCATGCATGGGAAGCCTGTAGACTAGTGATGAGTTGCGAGAGGTCTTCATAGTTCTAGATCTGAATCAGGATGCAATCCTTCAGCTCGATCACTCTATGCTTCCTCATCTTAGGCAAGTGTAATGGGACTCCCTTGTATCTCATTTTCCATGTTTGGATGTGTTGGCCAGATAAATCGATCTTGCGGACAAGACCGATCTCCCTAGTATCAGAAGATATTCTAGCAACAAGCAGACAAGAAAATCTATCTTTCTCTAAACATATGCAATTCATAAGTAAAACTATAGAGGTGTTTAGACCCTACCTTAAGTCCGACGCTAGTTTGTAGCAGCCATCCTTCAATCGTTCGAAAGAGTTCCTTTTGATAATTTGCAATCACAAACAAACAAACATCAAATAGCACCTGCATAGCTAATATTATAAATCATGTCCATTATGGTGATCAAGGAATCCATAAAATAAACCATAAAACAACAGCTTATTGAGAAAAACAAACTTATTTGTATTAACTTTGAAGTAGAAGAACCTTACAACCTTTTTAGCCTTGATGTTGAACAAGCTTTTCCCAGGGTCCGAAACAAGAATCTCCTTTACTTTGACAAGCCTTACACTCTTCCAAATGAGATCAAAGAGGTATGTAATCTCTCCTCATACAAGCTCAATTAGGAAGACTAAGTTCCAGCAGCATTTCACCTCAAAAATATTCAGCTTTCAACCTCCCAAGTAACCAGCCCATTGATTCATTTTATAGTGTAGAGGAAGGAGCTTACAGGTCCACCTATGAATAGATAGAGTCCTACTTCAAAGGGATAAGCTCCTCACATCAAGGGGTTAGCTCCTTAAGGTACGGGATGCATGAACCTTAAAGAAGCAAACTTGTCACCTCAAGATTCCTTCCAGAAGTTTCTAGAAATGACTCAAAGTGAGTTTTTAAGAATATACTTGCACCTTTTTAACTTTTACAGGGGTCTGTACCCATAACACAGAGACAGAGCAGTCAGGTGCGCAGGAGACATGACCATTATGTGCGAGACCGCAGGTAATGCTAAGAGAAAGGGAAGAGCCAGAGTTTTAGAGACTTTTGAGGGCTTTCTCTCATTTTCAAGGCTTGATATGAAGAACTGAGGCTTAAGACTTGCAAAGGAGGAAAGTATGAGTGGTAAATGGACTCACATAGATTGCAGAATGTCAAGGTGACAATTTTTGTGCAACAGATTGCCCCCTAAAGTGTGAAGTCTGTAATAGATGAAGATATAGTTTGTCATCTATGAAGAGTGAAGTACTCTATCATTTCAATGATCATCCTGTCGACAACCCAGTCAGAACCTGTAAAAACATTAAATGCAAAATATATATATGTGAACATATCATCGCTGAGGTAGGCATTCCCATACTCAAATTAAAACTGACTAGAAAACTGACTACACTGTTCTGATACAGGAATGATTTTGTAATACAACAAGAGTGTAGACATATGTAGACACAGTATGGGCACAGCCATCTGTTTATGAATAGTCCATTGTATAATGAATAACAAAATTCCTCATAGCCTGGATGATAGAAACTAGATCCAGGGTCTTGATTTCTGCTTCCCGAAATAGTACCATTCTATCCATGTGAATGAATGTGTCGAAGTCGAACATGGTAGAAACCACTTGATTACCAGTCAATGATGTGAACTGTTAACAAGTGTGAGAGAAACCACCAGTAATGTCAATGGCTCTCAAAGTACTCAGTACAATCCATGAAATGTGAATAAATGAGTTGATGTAGAACATGTCATAGAATCCTTTGATCGAAGGTCAATGATGCAACCTATCGTCGAAGGTGAGAAACCCGCCATTAGGGCATGCATATTCCAAGGTATTGATGATTTCTAGATCATCTTTCTAGATAATGAGCTGAAGTCGATAGAAAGAGATCTGTCGTAGACAAGCCCACAACATGAAATCATAGATCAAATTTTGAAGAAACATATTAGCAAGGACTGACTCAGGGATGGTCAAAATGGATGACAGATATTTTGCAAATGAATGGTTTGTTTGAACTGACCTATTGAACACATAACAAAAATGCAAATGGTTTGGTGACCATTGACCCAAATCCAATACCCAAAAACTAGCTGAAGACTTTCAATATGGTTTGATTAACTGTTAGTCAAAGGATTTCCCAACCTAGGTGAACAAAAAGTGTCATGTTCAAGAGTGGTTAACTACTTTTCTAAAACACAAAGTGTAACAAACAGGTTCATTTTTCTCTCTTTTCCCCCACCATTTCTGGAAAGTACCTCTTTATTTTTGACAAGCTTGAGGAGGATAACATTTTCTTGTTTATAAGCTCATCCTTCGGATGAGTCCAACTTAGTTTGAAATTCGAACCCTAAGAAGGAGTGGTTTGTTCCTATTTAAATTGAATGGGTCCTTTAATATTAAATTTTAACGAGTCCAATATAGGAAAAACTCGGTGTTTTTCAATTTTAGGGAGTCAGAAGAAAAACTTAAGAAAACTCCACGGGTGTCCTTTTTCGTAAATCTGTGTCCCCCAAGCCCAAAAAAGTATAAAATAATACTTGAGAGAACCGCTTGACCATTACGATCAAGGAGTACTTTTCATAACTAGTGGCTTCGATCTAAAAAAGTAAAAAAGTGATCGAAGACACGTCATTTTATAACCAATATCGAACTTGAAACGACAAAATTCCAGCGATCTTTTCATGTTTATACGGTCAGAAAAGCGTTGTAAGTGGACCACCTTTTTAATTCTGTTTAACAAGTTTAAATGGGAAAAAAAAAACTCGGCAATCTTTTCATATTTTACTAGTCAGAAAAGAGCTTAAAGAGGACTCCAATGTTTCACTTTTTTGTAAATTTTGGAAAAGTCTGAAAAAGTGAAAAAAGTATGCTCTTTGTTGAAAATGATCAATTTTCCCCCAAAAATTCAATATTCTGCACAAAAACTCAAAACATTACTCATACCTATTTAAGATAAATAAAAATGTATCACAAAGTTACCTTTTTTAAGTGAAAAATAAATAAATTAAAAATTCATTTATTCAAAAAAACTTATAAAAAGTGCTTTTGTAAATTCATTTTTACCATTTGATTTTAGAGTGAGAAGTGAGAGTTTTTGGTAAGAAATTTCCTGTGAAGATTGCGGAAAATCCTTCCATTGGAATCGAAAACCATCAGCTCCAGGTAATCCACATCATCCTTATCTTGCATTTCAACCATTTACATTTCATTTTTAGGCTTTAAAATTGATTTTTTAAGGAGAATTTGGTTTATAAAATCGCTCGCAGGGGTCCATAGGTGCAACATGCGGACCCTATGGACCCTGACTTTTTTCTACAAAGAAAAAATTCATGGGTCCACACCTATTGCTTACATGTGCAGACCTACGCACTATCTGTAACCAGCAGGTGTGGACCCCACGAAATGGATTTTAAAAATTCAAATTTCTCTATTTCCGCCCAAAATTTTTCGAACTAAATTGTTCTAATATGTCATATTTGCATTGTAGGACATACAAAATGCTTGTTTGGCAGGAACGCGAGCATGAGGATGTGGACCTTGCTGCAATAAATCATCCACCAACAATACGGGCATTGAAAGCATGCAGACTGTTTAAGTTCTGGGCCATACCAGGCATGAGGGCCCAAGTAGACTTCTTGCAATGGCTGGTAGATAGGTGGAACATACAAGACTAGTGTTTCATGATTGGTGGCCACTGGCTCGAAATTGAGCTAGAGGACATATATTTCTTGACTGGTTTGCCCAAGAGAGGCGAACGATTATCTCTTTTCGGGACTAGGCCAGGTGGTCAGTCTGTAGCTAGTCTCCGATTGGAGTTTTGCAATGATCAAACAAAGGACAAACGAATCGATATTAAAACTATCGACCATCCTGAACTTAAGGTTATTACATTCATTGTCACTAGACTATGCGGGAGTGCAACATTGCATATAGCTACCAAATCCCAAATGCAAATGGAAGTAGACTGTTATCGAGGTACCATCTTCAACTGGTGTGAGGCTGTGTTGGTAGATGTAAAAGTCCAACCAACTAGAGCAAAGAACGGACAACTAAAAAAATTTGGATATGGTTTCCTCATTGTGAGCTTTGGTCTAGAGAGGGTCCCTATTCTGGTCCCACAGCAGCTTTTATTGAGGCTGGTCTTCCTCGAGAATCTAGGATAATGTGTTGGGTTGCAGTGATGGCTTGTCATCCTAAGGAGGGTTCAAAGGTTGTTTGATTTCCGCCTGAGTATTTTTGTTGGTTGAGGAACCAAATTTTTGTGATTTAGGATTTTCCATATGTTTGAATGGATCACGGTGATCCAAACATGATTCTTCCACCAGGAGAGCAATGGGATGATTCAAGTAAAATCATTTTCAACACTTTCTAAGTTTTAACTATTTTTTTTTTTTTTTTTTTTAATTCGTCCAAAACTGACAATAAAAATTTTTAAATGCAGATGTGGGTCCACGACGACCAACCACTCTCCAACCTTATGAGAGGAGACATTCAACTGCAGCAGTACCAGCCCCACAGGACCAATCTACAGAGATCCTGAACGATTTTGAGAATCATCTAGAGCATTTGACAGTGGATATTCCAGAGACTAGCATAGATGATATCCCACTTAGGTTTCAGCGATATGTGATTGGGGTCCCAAGACCTTTTAGGAGGTTCCTTTGTAGGGTGGCCCGAGCAGTGGTTTCTTATCATGATCATCACCAGGGATAGGATGATCGCTTTTTGTAGACTCACGTGACATTTTTGTCTTTTTGTACTATCATTTTGCCAATCATAAGGTGTTTTTCAACCTATGATAGAAGACGATGTATGTTTTGACACACTTCTATGCTATGATATATCACTATTACTGGCTATCTTATGTAACATGTTATTGAATTTGTTTTAAATTTACTGTTTTGATTATTGCAAATGTCTACTTATCATACAAGAAGCAACTGCATCTGCTAATGTATTTAAATATCTTGGAATATGCTAATATTCAATGTAATCAAATTCACATTCCAAGACACGAACTCTAGAAAATAATCTTAATAACACTAGATTTCTAATGGCATAAACCCTGTTAAGCTGTAATACAACGAGTTCAAAATCTAACCTGACAATCAAACTCCAAATCCCAAATGAGATGGATTCAGATAATAACTCAATCACTGCACTATACTCTGCAATGTTATTCGTTGTTTGACCGAGGCTTACCCCATGCATAGATACTAACTCATCAGAGGGTGAATAGATAACCCAAGCTGCGGAAGAAATGTTCCGTGTACTACGACAAGCACCATCAGCAAAACCAGTGTATTTTGAAGAGACGTCGACATCTGCAATATCAAGAGTAAAATCAAGATAAGCAGGAATAATGATAAAAGCACTCTCTACACTAGGCACACTTTCCTAATCTAAAACACACCAGCTATAAAGAAACTAATATAACAAAAATCTCTACACCAAAATTTAAGCATAATATCTCTTCAGATAAAGCCCATTTCTGGGTTTACCCAAAGAAACACTGTCAAAATCTACCAATTCATAGGGCCCTTTTGCCAGATTTCACTTAACAATATAAGGACCATGCCACATAGGTACAAATTTTCCATCCCCTATCTTATCATTTGCTTGATCGTATAGTAAAACTAGGTCTCCTTCCGAAAAATTACGAGGTGTAACATTTCGGTCGTACTGAGCTTTTATTCGTTTCGCATGAGCCTCGATTGCTAATGCAGCATTGCATCGATTCTCATCTAGCTGAGCTAAGTACAAAAAGCATTTCTCTTCTTCAAAAGTGGCTGGGAGTAATTCTATGGCTAATTGTAATGACAGAATTCTGCATTCAATGGGTAACACTACTTCCAAATTGTAGACCAGTTGAAAAGGAGTGAAACCAGTTGATGTTTTTACTGAGGTTCGATATGCCCAAAGTGCTGAAAATAACATGTTATGCCAATTTGACCTATGAATACCAATGATTTGTTGGATCATAGTGACTAGAACTTTATTGGTAGCTTCAACCAGACCATTAGCCTGTGGGTAATATGGAGTAGAACTATCGTGACGCAGGCCAAGTTGATCTGTCAATTCAGTCATCATGATGTTTCGAAAATGACTTCCATGATCAGTAATAATAGCTTGAGGAACATCGAATCTAGCAATTATATGATTGAAAATGAAAGTTGCAGCAGTTTTGCCGTCTGCCGAAAATGTAGGCATCACCTCAACCCACTTAGTTAAATAAACTACCGCTAGGATGATATACGCATGCCCCTCGCCGAGTGAGGGTTACATGTAATAAAGTCAATACCCCACTTTGCAAAAGGACCAATGACAATTATAGGGTGGAGAGGAGTGGGTGGAGCACGCATCTTACAATCAAAAATTTGACAATTGTGGCATTTTCGAACTGCATAGATACAATCTTTGAATAAGGATGGCCAAAAATAACTAGCGCGCAATATCTTTTGGGTTGTGGCATACCCAAACATATGACCGCCACATGCTCTAGAGTGATAGTCATTCAGAACCTTTTTAGCTTCTTCATGAGTAAGACAACGTCGGAAAACAGAATCCACCCCACGACGATAGAGTGTATCACCAATAATATTGTATTTTTGGGATTGGAAACATATTTTCCGTCGCTAAGATCGTGAGATTTCAGGCCGAAAAGATTGGGTTTGGAGATAAACAATAATATCTCCATACCATGGATCAAGAGTACTGATAAGAAACAAGGATTCATCCGCAATGGGTTCTTCTGCCGCAGTTTCAGTATCAGTATGCGGGAAATCACACATCAGTTCCGCAAAAACCAAAGATTTATTTCCCTTGGATGTTTCAAATTCAAGTCAAATTCCTGCAGGATAACTATCCATTTGGAATACTTGCCCCCTAGCAATTGTTTGGTCAAAATATACATCATAGGGTTACAATTAGAAATTACTGTGGTTTTTTGTGATAATATGTAGTGACGAAATCTTTGGAAAGCTTGAACAGCGGCCAAGGCCAATTTATCCACATGCGAGTATTTAATCTCAGTCAGATGCAGAGTTCGACTAAGATAGTAAATCACATGTTCATGTTTGAATTCATCTTCCTGAACTAAAACCATCCCAATGGTAGAATGAGAAGCAGCGAGGTACAAAAAGTAATCCTGGTTATAATCGGGAGGATGCAGTAACGGCGCATGGGTTAAGGGATGTTTTAGTGCATCAAAAGACTTTTCAGCTATCTCATCCCAAAGGAATGGAGTATTATGTTTCAATAACCTGGTAAAACCTTTTGTTATCTTAGCGTAGTTAGGAATGAAACAACGTAAAAAGTTTTCTTTCCCTTGTAAACTTTGGAGTTGGCGAAGAGTCGAAGGAGGAGGTAATTTGACGATAGCTTCAACCTTTGAGGGATCGACATGAATGCCAGCTTTTGAAACGAAAAATCTAAGTAAACGACATGTTTCTACACATAATACAATTTGTGTGGATTCAGTGTAATTCGATAATGCCTACATCTCATAAAGATAGCTCGTAAATGAGTGAGACGATCGACAGGTAAATCATCGAGATAAGGTTGCACAATGTGCTTGATGTCATGAAATGCATAAGACATAGCCCTTTGAAAAGTTTCTCCAGTGTCCTTCAATCCAAAAGGTAATTTGCAATAAGCAAATTTCCCAATGGACAAATGAAAGTCGTTTTAGGTTGATCAGCGGGAAGTATGTTGATTTGATTGTAACCGGAAAAACCATCCATAAAGGAGAACAATTCACTGCCGGCATAATCATCAATAATTCGATCGATATAGGGGGTTGGATAATTGTCCTTAGGACAAGCTCAATTAATATCCCTATAATCGATAATTTTTAATTTCATGGACAACAATTGATGGATCGATTCCTGGCATTTGTTCATATGACCAGGCAAACATGTCGCGGAATTCTTGAAATAGAGCTTCATAAGTTTGGATTTCATCGTTCATACAGGAAGCACCTATATGAATGTTTTCAATAATTCTGGGTTTAACTGAAATGTCAATAGGAACTGTTCGAGAGATATTTCCAAAATTTAACTCAGAATTAGGATGTTGCAATGGATTCTATGGTTCTTCAACATAATCAGTAGTAAAAATAGATGAAAAATGATTTTCAAAATGATCAAGCTCAGGTAAAAACAAAGATCGATGATGAAGATCTTCCCATGGTAAATCATCAACAAACAAAAGTTTACGAATTTTATCATTAGTATGAACAGGATCAGAAAATGTTGTTGAGGCTGAGGTTGATATCGAAATGATTCCCAATGGACCACATTCATTGGATTATTTTCGGTTGAACAAGAGTCAGGAAACGACTATACAACCTAATATGCAATTTCAAAGGGACTCAAAGGCATCACGTTACCAAATGAATCCACCTCAGAATAGGAAGGTATGATCCAAGGATCATCAAAAGCAATAGTGTTCAATGAAATCATATGAATAGTTGCAATAGAATGTGATACGTTAGGAGGAGGGAAGGAAAAGGTTCCTAGTAAACCAAAATCTTTAATCAAACCTACCCCAACATCCTTGTAAGGGATAGTTGTTTTAGGGACATGCTGAATACTATCTGAAGAGGCTAGGTCAGACGAAAAATAAGTCAGCTGGTTTATCGTAATGATCTTTCCATTATGAGGAAACTTGATAAGCCGAAAGACCGATGAAACAATAGCAGTCATAGCGTAAGACCAACTGCGACCCAAGAGAAGGTTGTAATCTAGAGGGGCATCAACCACTTCCACATCTAGATTT
>APFE030432722.1:36599-58788 GCA_000404065.3 Pinus taeda | reverse complement strand
AAAGGGCGGTTGGAACAGTTACCCCGACAACCTGCTTAATGAAACAAACTGGCACAAGTTTCTTCACAAAACCATCTCAAGTGAAGAGAACCCCCTAGAGAGTCCAAGTGAGTCTAGTTGATGTCTGCTCCAGGTACAGTGAGACTCATCCTTCACCATCACCTTAGGAAATAATCTTAAGTTTATGGACACTAAGGTTACCAACAGCAACAAATACAACTGGGGGAAGAGTCTACGATCCGATCTATGCGCAAGGGAAGAGTAACAAAGCTCAATCCCCTTGAAGGCTCCTCGACATGATCAATCTGAGGTTTACCAACAAGTGACCCTAGGCTCCTCGACAATGGTTAATCAGAGGTTTACCGTTTATAATACGTGCAAATCTTCTATCTTTCCCAATGAAACAAACTTGATTATCTCAAAGGTTCGGACATGATCTCGTGATTGACTCCTTTAAGAGGAGCTTCCCAAAATGTATCAATTACAATTGGATTTATTTCCTACCGCAAGATATAGCTACTTGTTTGTTTTAACTATCTTGGAGAGTTAATTACTCCCTGCTCCAAGATACTAGCCTAAGCTATATTGGTGATAAGAGCCCTAGAAATAAAAAGATTACTAGATCAATTTTAATTAAGCGCTAATTTTATGGGTTGTTCTTTAATTCAAAAGGTATGAAAATGAAAATTTGATGGTGTGAAGACTCGACTCCAAAAACACTAAAAAATGCACCTAAAATGATAAATAATTCGTTTTTCTTTCAATGAATTTCTAGCTAAAAGAAAAAGTTCGAGAATGCAATTCTTTGAAAAACAAATCTTTCTTTCAACATGTAAATGAAAAGAAAATATTTTTGTCTTTTTCAATGAGAACTCAAACTGAGACTACTAATTATGCTCACAATAAATCCCTTTCCTTTTCAAAACTCAAAAATACAACAAACAATTTCCTTAAAAAGAGATCTACAATTTCTAGAAAACACTCAAAACTACAAAAACTAATCTTGAGATCTAAAAACTTCTAAAAACCTAATTGAATAAAAGCTTCAATTATTTTTTAGGATGTTTTACTTAGTTTTTCAGTAAACTAAGGATTCATTCGTTCAGAATAACAAATCAATCAAAAACATCTAGATATGTTTTCTTTAATAAAAATGAAATTCAAAACTTATAACCAAGTTCGTTCAAAGATTTGCAAAGAGAAAACAAAATCTATTTCTCACAAAGGACAGATTTCACAACCCAGTCAGACTCATCAAGAAGACAAAAAGACATTAGGGTAATCTAAGGTTTCTCAGGCTTCTAATCTTTGAGTCACTACAGAGATCGAGTGAAAACCACTCTAGGCATGCAAAACCTCTAGAAAATCATCTAAAACAAAAATACCATTGGAACTTATTCACAAGAGATTTTTAACTGAACACATGTAGATCTTGGTAAACACTAAAAGTCATAAATGAAACCTAAACTTAACTGGAAGAAAGCATTTTAGGTTTTTCAAAAAAATTTACAGGGTCCGCAGGCTTCCAGAAGAACCAGATGTGGTACCACTTTGTGTACTAAAGGAGAAGTGCGGAGATGCCCACACTGTCTGTAAATAGAAAGTGCGATCCCCTGAAAAACTTTGAAAAAAACAAAAAAAATCCAGATTCTAAAAACTATCCAATCCAACACACATCAAGCAAAAACCAAAAACAAGAACAAGTTTCTCAAGTCAAAGACAAAGGAAAACCAAAAACCAAATTCAGTTCCCCAGTGGAGTCGCCAATTTGTTGGCTGGATAAATCGATCTTGCAGACAAGACCAATCTCCCTAGTATCAAAAGATAGTCTAGCAACAAGCAGACAAGTAAATCTATCTTTCTCTAAATATATGTGATTCATAAATAAAACTATAGAGGTGTTTAGACCCTACCTTGAGTCCAACGCTAGTTTGTAGCAGCCATCCTTCAATCGTTCGAAAGAGTTTCCTTTTGAGAATCTGCAATCACAAACAAGAAAACATCAAATAGCACCTGCATAGCTAATATTATAAATCATGCCCATTATGGTGATCAAGGAATCCATAAAATAAACCATAAAACAATAGCTTATTGAGAAAAACAAACTTATTTGTATTAACTTTGAAGTAGAAGAACCTTACAACCTTTTCAGCCTTGATGTTGAAGAAGCTCTTCCCAGGGTCCAAAACAGGAATCTACTTTACTTTGACAAGCCTTACACTCTTCCAAATGAGATCAAAGAGGTATGTAATCTCTCCTCATACAAGCTCAATTAGGAAGACTAAGTTCCAGCAGCATTTCACCTCAAAAATATTCAGCTTTCAACCTCCCAAGTAACCAGCCCAATGCTTCATCTTATAGTGCAGAGGAAGGAGGCTACAGGTCCACCTATGAAGGGATAGAGTCCTTCTTCAAAGGGATAATCTCCTCACATCAAGGGGTTAGCTCCTTAAGGTATGGGATGCATTAACCTTAAAGGAGCGAACTTGCCACCTCAAGATTCCTTCCAGAAGCTTCTAGAAATGACTCAAAGTGAGTTTTTAAGAATATACTTGCGTCTTTTTAACTTTTACAGGGGTCCGCACCCATAACATAGAGACAGAGTGGTTAGGTGCATAGGAGACATGACCATTAGGTGCGGGACCACAGGTGATGCTAAGAGAAAGTGCAAAACCAGAGTTTTAGAGACTTTTGAGGGTTTCTCTCATTTTCAAGGCTTGATATGAAGAACTAAGGCTTAATACTTGCAAAGGAGGAAAGTATGAGTGGTAATGGAATCACACAGATTGCAGAATGTCAAGGTGACAATTTTTGTGCAACAGGATGTAATCAACAGTAGTATGCACATTCGATAAGATACGTGCTCTCATCGCACATCGTTTATGCCAACCATTGAGATGGACAACTGCCTTATGCATGGTACCAAACTTGGAATACAATGCTCGCATGACTATGTCAAGGGACAATACTTCATTCAATATTGCCTTCTTTAATTATGCTCGAGCAGATGTTGTAACCAGTTCTCCTCCCTGCTTGGGTGTTTGTAACTCCTTATTCATTCACTTGTTTTCTGCTGTCAGGAAGCGAACACTCAAGCTAGGGGCTTCAACATATGCTATGGTAACATTGGCCAAAGCTGCTGAATGATTGTGCATGTCAGACATGATCACTCATTCCTCAAACTGCGCATGAGATGTGTGATCATCCAGAGTCGACACTCTGCGAGATTGCAAAACTCTATTTTGGGACTCATCGAACGAGATGTTGTGCATTTCTCCCTCCGAATTGTCTCCAAGGATCTCAGTTTCTCCTTGGTCGCTTTGGACTTGCTTTGCTTCTGGATCCAGTGAAGCTGGTGGTTCAACCTCTTGGTGGTGAGGCATGAGGTCAATGTCTTTCTCTAACTCCTATTGCTTCATGTCCATATCCATCTACTCAAGTGCTTGTTTAATCTCTTGAGCAAAGTCATGCTCCTGCGATGGCTCACCCTGCATGCTTGGTGCCAGTTGTTCGGATGAGTCGACTACCTATACAGGCGCAGTTTCATCCATATGTACATGTTGCGCTCCCTGATGTACCTATTCTTGTTGCACTTCCTTCTCCTATCTACGTAGCTCCTGTTCCTCCGATGTTTCTCCTTCAACTCATGCAACTCTTTCTCTATTTCCTCCATTCTTCGTTTTTCCCTCTTCCTTTCCACATTGCTCTTGTCGCATTTTTGCCTCTTTGCCTCCATTGCCAAAGTTGATTCCTCCACTAGTGGGTCTGCTCAGAACTTACAGCTTTGCTCCTCCTCCATGTTGTCAACAATCTTCCTCTTGCCTTTGTTGCGCACTGGTATGTTCACCTCTCCTATTGTTGTTGTTGCTGCTCTCCAGGATGTTGCTTCACGTTGCTTCGATAACCATTCAACAATGATGCCAACCAGTTCATTGGGCCTGGAGAAACTATAACAATATCTCCATGGGTCCTTCTCTGCCCAATGACATGCCCCATGGATCCACTAAGACTGTACTCTCGTGCAGTGATCTTTTACAAGACAATGTAGGTCATACTGATTGTAGCTTCAAGTGTCGAATGGATATTTCTTGATCTCCTCTGCTTTGACGTATGCATGCTTGAAATTCCTTATCTCGTATAACCTGATCCACAATGGAAGAGTGGGCCAATGTTCCTTCTTCTTCTAGTTTAACCTAGATGAAAATCCTGTCGAGATGTGGTATGATACTCCCTGCATGACGAGCTTGTCCAAGGCAAACTTCAGTAGAACATGCAGAGGCTTCTCCGCATTGTACATCCATATGAAGGTGTCAACCGGTGAGGCATACCAATCTGCTATATCGATCAGTGCCTCCATTGTTGCCTTCAACATGCAGGGTGGATCCTGTTCAAATGATCGGACAGCTGTGTGATAACTCCTCTAAAGCTGCATTCAGACAAAATTTTACAATAAGTGTTCACAGAGGTCTCCATCGATGTCCATTCCCACTTCAAGCCCGGGAACTCCTGACAGCCACATATTGCATCCAAGATATAAGCGAACATGTATATTTCTATTTGTTGACCTTTGGGCAGTTTTCGAGCTCTTGCTACCTATTCCTTCAGCCGGTGAGACAACATGTTGGACCAGTTGCATGCTTTGCCTTCTCTGGCCAGTTGGTCCAACAATGATCACCCAACTCTGTGGGAAGGTTTCTGTGCTCTCTTGGCCATACAAGTGACATGAAAATATGACCAAGTATTGATACGACTTCTGCAGTATCTTCATCTTGTAGATCTGGTTGGGTGTCATCCTGAATTTGGCCGCCTCCTTTACCCAGTTCTTCAAGATATCCCTGGAGTTGGCATTGCTACAGGGTATGCTGAAGGGTGTCTCCATGGTGACCACGGGCTTCGACATATGGTACATCTCTTCATAGTATTGTGCCCTGAAGGTAGTAATCTCCATCCCACTGACACTTCTCAATTTCATCATCTCGAGATCAGTGTGCGAGATGATCCAATGTATTATGTCCACGCATGGGAACACAGGATACCTGCATGAAATTATTACAAGCCAAACTTGTGAATGTTCACATAGACTTGGCGGTATTCGAGGTCTTCCCCAAATTTTCTTGCAAATGCATCATTGACCTCTTTCCATTTCAGCTTGATGTCCTTGTCTACAATCAGCTTGGTGTCTTCATAGATCGATATACTTGTAGACATTTGCTCAACTACTGCTCTAGTTGCACTTCTGTCAATGTCCTTTGATCCTACTCTCTTAGAGGCCATTAATCGTAAACTGCTGAGAGATAGATGAACACCTACTAGATCTGAAGACATGGAAACATGCATGGCAAGAAACGTGTCAGCTAAAACCAAAGCAAACTTGAGGAACGACATACAACATACCTGGGATTGACTATTAAGGATTGCACAATTTTTCCTGGGAGGCTCGCTGGATACTAGAATTGTGTAACGCACAATCCAGACTAGCCTTTTGAATGTTGGGATTGTGCAATGTGCAATTCCATCTGGCAAGGGTTGTATGCCTAGTGACTGCATTGCACAATTTTCTGGGCCAACAGTCACAACCTCTGAGAATTGCGCAATGTAAGACTAGAGGATAGTCACTAGGTAGAAATGCGCATTTTCTGAGAGGAAGGCAGAGCCTTCCCTCTCAGGATTGCACATTGTTGTCTTGGTGAGGCAGATCCTAGGCCAAGGCTGCCCAAACCCGCCGACGAGCAACTGAAAGCATATGTGAATGTGAATGCATGGAGATGCTAAATGTAAAAAAAAAAGTGAATGATTGTGCATGAAAATAGTGGATGAAGGATTCAGAAAATGGAACAACATGCATGTGGGTGAAGTGAGTCGCCGAATAGGCGATCATTCGTGCAAAACAGTGTCATGCATGCAACAGCAGTGAGACACTAACAAAAATTGAAACAGTGCTAATACAAGCTAATATTCATGCAAATGACATCAAGCATTCACAGAAATCAAGAAGACAACACTCATACAAGTCAAAACACAAAAAGCACTAGAAATGTTGCAAAAGACAAATTGAGAGGACTTACCTGGAAATAGATGAGCTAGATGTGTCAAAGACTCCTAGTTGTGTTGTGGGATGTCAGAGCTCCAAGATTGATGTGAAGAAGTGAGCTTTGAAGCGTCGAATGTATAAGTTTGAGGCTCACGATGTGCATGCCACAAATCTAGGAAAAAAATGACACTTGGAGAAAAGATTCTAAGACAATCTTTGCATATAACCTCCAACTGCTAAAAATATCTCCTTAAAATCTAGGGATGCTTTTTGCATGTTGCTTTTTTCTATTTCGAGAAAAAGCAACCCATGCATGCAAGTCAAGTTTTCTCGGTCCCAGGTGGAATCGTCAACCCAATGGCACATGCAACAATCTACCTAACTGAGGGTAACTTTTGTACAGTTTTTGGGATGAAGCTGGGCTGGCTGCCCAAAAGGATTGTGCAATTTATGGGCTGAGTAGCTAACTGCTGCCCATGATTATGCAATTTCTAGGCTGAGCAGTCCTGCTAGGCTAGATTGCCTAGTTTGTTTAGGGAAGTTTGACAAGCAGAATTGCGCAATTCCTAAGGCCAGTAGGCTGCCAGTCAGGATTGCGCAATCTCTGGAGGGAAGGTTGGTTCCCCTCCAGAATTGTACAATTTCTTGAGGGAGTTGTTCAGCCTGAAGCGAGACCAAGTCCAAGGAAGTAGTCTGTGAGGCGGATGCAACAAGATATCATGCATAGGTTTTCATGCTGCTAGAAAACCACTGAAGCTTGTATACTTGACAGGGAAAGACATGCAGTTGAGGATGGTTGGTCGAGAGGCTCCAAAACGAAGCTAAGGAAAAATTTTGGAGGGTGGTTTTAGCCACTATAACACCATCATAAACACAATGGTTCCACCCACTCTAGGAAATACAAAACCCACTACAAAATCACAATAATAAAGGATTAAGAGGTCCTCCCTCCATGAATCTAAGGACACAATCCTCCATCCACATTATCAAGAGAATCCAAAGAAAACCATCTCCACCCTCTGGCTTTACAGGGATTCGAGAGGCATTATTCCTTACCAAGGAGAGACCATATTCCTGTCATACATTCCAAGTGAATTTTTTCCATTGTATTCTCTTCTCTTCAACAAATCCTTTCTCTTCTATGCTGCTCCCTACTAAATGTTGCTCAAAAGGGTCAATATACTTGAATGAAAGAGTGAGTGAATGATGATGGCCCCCTATGATGTCGAACCCCTTCTTTTTTTTCCTCTTTGGTTTTGTTTTTTGTGCAAGGATTGACTTCTCTATCCTTGTTATCTTGCATTGTCTAGTCTTCATAAATTTCTTATCCTTTTTTCCTTATTGTGGTTCTCAAGAAAAACGGGCCCGTGTACTTTTCTTTGCAAGCCCGTTTTAATTCAAGAACCAATTAATTAAAGGCACATCAACCAACCTTTAATCACTATCCAAATAGTTCATATTTATTGAATAAGGAAACCTTACATGTTCCAAGCAAGCCACCTCCTCAGCTTTGGAATCCATGTCCCTTTGACTCAACCCTATTTTTAATATACTTTGTGAAATATTTACATTGCATTTTCATGAGGAAACCTAGGTTCACTCTATCATAGACCCCTCCAACCTTGAGGGAACACCACCCTCGGTGTTCTTCTGCTCATATGCAACACTTGGAAATAGAATAAAACACATTGTTTTATGGTACTTTATATACACAACTCTATACAATATTTACAATCATATACACATTTGCTTCAACCAACAAATAAGAAAGGATATGTTGCTCTCATGGAGTCAGATATTTACCAAGTGGCTTCCTCTGGTCCAAAGTGCCTCTGCTGCACTTTGAATTTCTCTATGGCTTGATTCTGTGGCATGAGACTCCTCTGGTATACAATGCACAATGTCTGGCTAGAACTCTCCCTCTAGTTCCAATTGTAGCACAGACCAATCAATCACATGATTATAATATTGCACGTATATTTTAAGCAAAGAAACATGGAAAGCATCATGAACTTTAACTGATGGAGGTAAAGTCATCTTATAGACCACTGGTCCAATCTTCTCAAGGATCTCAAAAGGCCCACAATACTGTGGTGCCAACTTAGCACATCAACCAATCTTCAAAGAACTCTTCTTGGGTTTCAATTAGAGGAAACTTCAACTCAAAATAGCCACCTAATAAAAAAATAAGAAATTAATAAAATAATGTCATGTAGGCAAATTTTTAATATATAATTTTTAATATTTTACTTTTATCAAAATTATCCAAATAAATGTCACGTTTATCGAAATAACTATATATATATTTTATATTTAAATTAATTTGTTAGCGCAAGATTTAATAAAATATAAATTAAAAAAGTAAGTTTAAATTTAAATTAAATATACTCCAAATATAAGTCACCTTTATAAATAAATTGTCTATATATATTTTTATATTTAAATTAGCTTATTAGCACAAAATTTAATAAATTTTAAATAAAAAATATAATTAATTAATTAAAATTAAAATAAAAAAAAAAAATAAAAAATTTATGTTAAATTTAAAATTTAAACTTAATTACCCAAATAAATGCCCCTTTTATCAAAATAACTACATATTTATATTTTGTATTTAAAATAATTCATAAAAAAAAATATTAAATTTAAAATTTAGATTCTTTAATTTAAATTTTATTTATTTAACGCTCCATGGTTTACAACTTCATTAAAAACGCACTCACCCATGATTTACTCTCCATTAAAAATATTCTCAATATTTTACCTTTTATATATGAAGATATTAATTTTATTTTTAATATTTATATAGTTTTGGATCATTTGAGCACCGTTCACATTTAAAATAAGTAAATTATATTATTAAAAAAATTTGTCGGTGCCTAGTCACACCTGTATCTCTTTTAAATTCTAAAAGATTTGTATTCGCTTACACATTATGACATGGAAATTCAATGTTTAACTTTTTAAAATCAAATTTCCTCTAATGGGGATTCTCAAATAAAAACGTTCCATAACTTGGAACTCTTTATGCACTCTATGCTAGTTTGGATACATTTTTGCCTATACCGTGTCACATTCAAATTCTACTTGATGATATGAATTCGCTGCTCCATCTCCTTGAGCATATCAGGCCCAACAAAGACCCTATTCACTGGATCATTCCAACTTATATAAGTATTATAACTCCTCCCATACAATTCCACAAATGGACTCGTCTTTTTGGATTCTTGGTATCCATTGTTGTATGCAAACTCTACAATTGGTAGGTACTCCTCCAAATTCTTGGGCTAATACATTACATACATTGTCAACATGTCCTCGAGGATCCTATTTTTTCTCTTTGTCTGTCAATCTCCTTGTGGATGATATGTTGTATTAAATACCAACTCGGTCCCCAAACCTACAAATAGTTCTTTCCAAAATATTGAAGTGAATTTAGCACCTTGGTCTGAGATAATTTTCTTGTGGATACCATGCAGTCTTACAATATCCTTTATGAAGAGTTGTGCTACCTCACTAACAAAATTAGTGGATTTGAGTGCCACAAAATCAACCACTTTGCTCAACTTGTCAATCACCACCATGATTGAATCATGCTACTTAGAGGTTCTAGGAAAACTTGTAATGAAATCCATACAAATTACCTTCCACTTCCATTTTAGAATGGGAATGGTCTACAATAGCCCTACTAGATGCTTGCATTCAACCTTCACTTTATGGCATTCTATGCATTTAGCCATAAAATCAACAACCTCTTTCTTTAAACTTGGCCAAAAATAAAACTTTTTAATGGTCGTGAGGGTCCTTTGGTACCTTGGATGGCCTGAATATGGCTTGACATGGAACTCTTTCATTATGAGCCTCTTTAATTCGTCATTGTTTGACACATTTTTTTTTTTTAACTTGTTGTGGAAAACAACAACCCCCATTTTTACATCATAATAATGGGGACCCTTCATTTTGGCTTTTGAAAAACTTTCTCCTCTCATAGCATGTTAGCATTTGATGATTCCTCTGAATGGATTTTGATCATCTTTTGGCATATTCTTTATTATGGATGTTGTGATTGTTTATTTGCTTGCTGGATTGCTAAGTGTCCCTCTGCTACCTTTCGCATTCATAATATTCACAAGAAGATAATGTGACACTTTTTGTTGCCACATCATCTCACGTTTCATGTTTGATCGCATTAATTGTTCATCTTCCCCACTTTGCTTGGCACATATCTACATCAAAAAGGATTGTGACTTCTATATTATTTGTAATTAAAACATTATATAAATATTGTAAATTATTGCAAAATAGTTACATTTTATTTCTTTATATAGATAATATAATGTATATATTAAAATTAATGATTAAAATCGGCACTTAATCAATCTCATATATTATTTAATATGGTAAAAATGTAAACAAATTAATTTATTATATAACATAAAATATATATAAAAAAGAAATCATTTACATTTAATATTTATACTCATTATAAATACATCAAAACAAAAACACATAACATAAGCATGTCGTCACCATTCTCCGTTCTGTCCACGTAAAACCACAACATATTTATATTATAGATTTTTTTTCCACAATTCATGTGGGATAAAGACCCACACGCACCCAAAATAAATTTGAATGTCCATGCCATGAAGTCAATGAAAGTAAACATATTAAACAGTCCAATATCACACAGGCGGTTCCTATTTCAGAGACTATTGCATATTAAATGCCCCTTGACATGGGGGCTTTATAACCCCATATAACACGCCGCGCGTGTTTTTTTCTCTCTCATCACCGCGCGGCGTGTTATGTGGGATTATAAAGCCCCCATGTCAGAGACATTTAATATGCAATACTCGCAGATTTAGCAACTGCCATATCACATGTATCTGTCAGTGAGTTGATAGGTGGCAAGATTTTAGACAATAAGAAGTTTACTGCACCGAGCAATGTGGGGCTTGACCTCAAACAAGCATCCACTACTTCACCACCTGGCATTCATTCCAAAGCATAAAGCCAATTGCGCAAAGACTCGGAGGCTTTTTTCGGGCTCTTGTTCGCTATGCCAATATAATCAATTATGATGATTCAACTAAACCATGCATACATCAACACCTATCCCTCACCAAGAATTCTGAACTATCAATCCATAACAAAGAATGACATTAGCGTTTAAATTTCTCTCAATTGTGGGTTCATTAATGAGTTTGTTTTTAATCTATATATGTTTATTACTTTGATTGGGTTGCAGGGATTTCGTGGGATAGAGATAAGAAACAATCTCTATCAGATGTTCTTACTATGGATTTGTTGGCTCAATTCCTTCGGAGCTAGGACTCAAAATACTCACACTGAGCATGCTTATCCAAACAGTGTGAAAGCTGGGATCCAAATCAATTCTATACCATGGATTAAATTGAAGAAATGCCAATAATTGTTTTGCAGAATGCCCAATGCATTTTATAATTATTAACATTTTCACAATTCTTTTTTCTAAAGGATGAAAACTAACAGCGATTCTTTGGATAATTGCAGGTAGTTTTGTGACAAAAGAAACGAAAATGACCAAAAACTAGCATTTGGGTGAATGACTCATCATTAATCCAGAGGACACAAAGCCACAGAAAAATCCTATTTTTTTCCTTACTAAATGATCCTCATATTTTGAAGGGACATACGCTCATTTTACCGCAAAAGAGAGCAACAACAGTTATACAATGGATCGAGATCACTGCCATGGATTACTGTCTCAATTTGTTAATGTAACATGAGATCAGGAACCCTCTGAAGAATCGGTCAAGTATCAGCAGAATAGTGAAATGGAATAGACACAATTGAAAGGAGAACATAATTTGAGGTTCTTAGCATGACATGGTCTAATCAACAATATCAATAAAATAATAGTGCACAGACTCTCCAACCATGAGGGGAAGTCGGATCCATGTTGCAGAATGAAAAAACAAGCAATACACTATTGTTCATTTGTTCAGAAAGCTTTAATGAGGCAGTTTTAGATCCAGAAGAGAGGGTGATGGTAGAATAACATCTTCTACAGTCTCTAAAATAAGAGTCGAGATCCATGGGAGAAGAGGAAAGAAGCACTTTTGTAATTTTCTTTGTAATTCAAGGGTTTCGACTTTGAATCAGCAAATGGAGAATTCAGTTTATGTTATTGTAATTTTTCTGTTCATAAATTGAATCTATCGTTTATACCAATTCATTTTTGTCTTATAGGTGTGGCTACTTCATTTTTAGTACTATTGTTGTTATGAATTATTTATGCTTATTTCATATCATGTCCAGCTAACTTGCAGGTAGGGCAGAAATGGATTTGGATCTTTGCATTACATTGGAGTGGAATTTTATTCACTTAGCTATATAGCTAATTATTTACTTAGTGATATATTAGTTTGGTTTTATTTAACTATTTACGTAGTGATATATCAGTTTGGTTCTATTTTGTTTTTCTGTTAGACCGTTTTGACATAAATAAATAAAAAATTGTTTTAAATGTATTTTCTATTGAATTTAGGTATATGCAAATGAAAATTTGATGACTATTCATTAAATAGTTGATTACACATATTTATTCCAACAGTTTTGACATAATTTATTGTTTCAAATGCATTTTCCATTGAACTTAGGTATATGTGCAAATGAAGATGTGATGATTATTCATCAAATAGTTGATTACACATATTAGTTTGATCAATCAACCAACCAAATAGAACTAATTCTCTAATTGGGATCAACCAACCAAATAGAACTAATTCTCTAATTGGTTAACTTTATTTCCATCGTAAGCTCAATTTGATTTGTGGTAGTAATGTCCCCTCCCAATTAGTATTAAATTTATTTTCTCTTGATTAGGAGTAATTTTTCACTTTTTCCTAATCAAGATAAATATTGTTTCTATGCACTAGCATCATAGAGTATGATTGCACCTGCACTACCATTTTTTCTTTGCATTAAGTCCTCTTTCGTAGATGCAAGCATTCAATGACTCGATTGAGCCTTCATACCGATCAACCTTTGATCTTTGATCTTTGATCTTCCATTTAAATCATCAAAAATCAACACAAAAGGAATTATATATTTTGTATAAAATTTGTGCTTTTTATTATTGTTAGATTAATGATATTTAACATTTGACATTTTGTAACATTCACAATTATTCCTTTCTAACATCTAATTGTAGAATGAAATTCAACATTCAAATAGTATTAAAATCAACAACATAACATAGATAAAGATTATATATATGTACATAATTTAGTAGAAATATATTATTTGTTATTGCAACATTAGTCTAACTTAATGTTATATCTATATCTATATATCTATATCTATATCTATATCTATATCTATATAATATATATATAATATAATATATATATAATAGAGCATTAATTTAGAAATAATTTTATAATTGATCCGAAATTGATTAGGATCTAGAAAAAACCTAAAATTGAAAATTAATATATTCAAGTGGGAGTAGCGTTATTGTGTACAGCTCGCAGAAATGACCCCAACGCAACTTGAACGGATGCATTTGGATTCCAGATGAATAAGAAATTGCTTGTTGAAGTTTGTGACGAAACAATTTTTTTACTACTCGACACATGGCAGAAATACAGGGTCAGCTCAATGGTAGATCTCCAACTTCGTTACAGTGATAATATCTATATCTCTAATGAATTGCATGGCGAAATTTAAATATATAATGACATTAAAAATCATTTATACTCTGTTGCATTAAAATATATATTTAGATGCATTATATAAAAGATAAAAAATAAAACTATATAGTGAACCACAGCCAAAAAATAAAACAACAACCAAAAAACAAACGGAGTTGTCTATAATGCGACTTTTTGGAGATTCCGGTGACGGAATCCGGCGAAAGAAATTGAGGTTCAATCTTGATTTGTTGCAGTTAAAATGGTTTTTTAACTGCATATTTGGATTCAGCACCCTGAAAAACCCCTTGGACGACTTGATTGTGCAGAAACTAGCTATCAAACTTGGGATTCCAATAAATTGCTGCCGGATTTTGACCAGAAAAACCCACCAGAAAAAATTCCAAAAAAATCTCATTATAAACAATTGCAAAACAAACCATATATAAACAATATATTAAAATGCACAGCTCACATATATATTTCAAAAATGTTGAAACGACACATATTACCAACCATAAAGTGGGTGAACGCATATGGTGGGGTGCATACATTAAACATATGGTGAATACATTAATACGTGGTGGATTAATATTAAAGTTAAACGTATTAAACGATATGCATATTATGGTTAAACGTATTAAAGGATATGTATATGTTAAGGCAGCATGGTGCGGAGTTTGTCAACGAAACCACCGCCATGTAAGGGTTAAGTTTTATGTAATCAATTACAAAACCACCGCGGTGTTGAGGTCTGCACGAAACCGCCGGAAATAACATACAGTTATAACGTTATATGCGACTACTCCACCGTGACCGTCGAGAATTGCAGTTTAACGACAAAGCCACGGGTCTATTGCTCTGTTGACCGCCAAACACATATGAGATTTATATGCTTTCTATATAGTTTTTTTTGCACCAAAAATTAAATGAATTATTTTATATGGGTGAGATTAATATGGAGTGATAAGGGATTTTGATGTTATTTTGTTTTAGAGGATTGATGTTAGATTATTTTGAAGCTATAAAGGTAAAATGGTTATACACGGATATTTTTGGTTACTAAAATTATGCTATTGAAAAATAGAAGAGAGTTGTGATATTTTGTGTAGCTTTAGAGATTTTGAGTCATAATTTTGTAGGGTTATTTCTGGAGTTGTAAGGGGTTTTTTTCAGCGTTTTTAGTTGCGTTAGATTTTTGAGGTCGAGCAAAACACAACCGGAACAGCCAAGGATCTTGTTGATATAATTTTGATTTATTTTTTTGGGCTTTGAATTTCTAATATAAAGGCTTCCCGGTTGAAGACTGGGCTCGGAGATGTAGGCTTTAAGAAAGCCGAACTCCGTTATCAATCTCCTGTGTCACTTTTCTTCTCATGGTTTGCTATTCTAATTTGTTGCAATATTATTATTCAATTCTCCATGCTTATGTATTTAATGGTGTTTTTAAATCATGCACTAACACTTTCTAAGAGCGAATAAATCACAATTTCAATTAAAGATCTTTTGGGGATCACTAATATTTGTATTTTTATATAGTATTGTAAAATAAAATTAGTTTAGTGTTATATCCTATTGCTTATTTAGTTAGTATATATAATATATCTAATATATATATATAAATATATATTATATATATATATATAATAAAAAAACAATTACTTTAGGGTTAATATTTAAGTTCGAGAATAAAAAACATTTACTGTAGGGTTAATATTTAGTTCGATAATAAAATAGTACTTTAGTATATTGTAATAATATTTTAATATTGTAATATATTAGTATGATAATTTTCATAGTAATTACTGGAGTATAATATTAATAAGTTTAGGTAGGTATATATAATATATAATATATATATAATATATATATATATATAAATAATAAAGTAACTCAATATATATGTAATTATAATTTAATATTTTAATAACAAACATAATATTAGTATTAGTGTATAATTAACATAATATAATATGATTAAAAATTAGTATTACTTTAACTTAGTATATTATAGGTTAACATAGTAGGATTAGGTTAGACTAATACTTAATCTAGATTAGATTAATTTTAGGTTATCAAATGGGTATTTAGACCCAATAAAATCAATCAAAACAATCATCCCAAATGGAAAAGGGTCTAATTTAGGGCCTTAATTCGGTGGTCTCCCTTGATGTTGATGGAGGTCATTTTTTCCTATCAACATTTTTGGCGCTACAAGGAGGGCCACAGATTGATTATCTTTGTGGAGTCTTGTTTTAAAAAAATTCAACTAATCATGGCTCCCATATTGATTCCTACTTTTGGTCATGCTTTTAGCTCATGCAAGCCTACGAGAGGCATACACAAGAGGCAACTTGAAACCTTACCTGAATTGCAATACGATGGTGAGAGTGAAATTTCTTCTTTAGAGCATGTTGGCCAATTTATAGATAAATGTTATTGTTTAAATATCACTAATGAGAATAAAATTTGCAGGTTGTTCACTCTCATGTTTCGAGGAAGGATTTGGGAGTGGTACAAGATGCTACCAACTATGTCAATTCACTCTTGGAGTCACTTCATGTAGGCATTCTTTTGGGCTCATCACAATTATTGTTATGAGAATTGTGCTTAGAATTTGATAACTTGATCATCAATGAAAAACAAATTGTTAGTGAGTTGTTCGATAGATTTATGTCAATATGTTACATATTTCATCATAATGATTTACCTCCTAAACAAGTTTTGATTGAAAAATTTACCTCAATTGTTCAGAAAAATAATGAAACAATTCATAATGAACATAAATAAAATTTTGATCCTACAATTACTCCTATTGAACCCTAAAATAAAAAATAATAATCTTCCTCAACCATCAACATTTGGAAAAAAACTTACACAATCTCAAAGCTCAAATTTAAATTTGAAATCTAAAATTGTTTCTATTATATCTCCTTATTCTTGCAATAATGAATTAAGTTCAATAGAATTGAATTATACAAAACATCAAGACTTAACAAACAATCATGATGATAATTCTTCTTCTAAAAATGAGTTAGATTCTATTTTGATGACAAATGATACGTTAATAAACCATAAATCATTTAATGATTTAACAAGAGAAATTGAAAATGATAATTTTAAAAGAATATCTCTTAATTTTTTTTTGTTATCATTATTTGTCATATCTAGATCTGTTTATCAAATCTGATTTGTAAAATAATCATTGTGTGGGTCAACCTATTGGAATATTTATTAGTTCAAATGTTAAGAATCAATTGTATCATGGAAATGAAAGGGTATCTTTAAATGATCAATTACTTATTGATATCATTTAAGAAACTTCTACTCATCCTATTCATCATCATCAAGATTCTTGTAAACTATGAAAATTATGTGATGTTTAACAACTATCCTCATACTTATGAACATAGATCATTTGATTCAATCATAACAAGTTTTCCTCATTCATTTTTTGAGAACAAACTTCCTTCCTTTCTTTCTGATTGGGATTTTCAACCTCTATTACAATTTTTCAATATTACTCATGACAATATTAAATTCGAAACCTTTTGTGTTAAAGGCTTGTTGATACAATCATCTAGTGGTCGTCTTATTTTTTTAGATAATCATTAGTTTATCAGTTATCTTGATAATTGTAGAAATAATGCATTAACTAATCATGTAAATATAACAAATTCCTTCAAGGATTTTTCTCCCTTTTCTCTTCATTATTACAATCAATATCCCACGGGGGAAAAATATGATTTTTGTAAATTTCTAGAAACAATGATTTAAATATTTTCAATCTTTTACAGTTTTAAAAATAAATTCCTTGTTGGATTACTAAAGGTAATATCTCTAACCATTTAGCTTGCACATATGATGATATAATTTATCTAGATCTTGAAAGTTGTTTTAGTAGAAAATTTTCTAGTTATAAATTTATTTTCTCTTTATTTTTAGGAATAGCATGTATATTTTTTCCAGGATTCTTGTACATAGTTTAGTATTGATTTTGATAATTTTATTATTGTATGAAGTGTATATTTGTGTAGGTAATAAAGACCTTTCCTCATAGATTTAGAGTAGAAATGGATTTAGCTTAGTTTAGTTTGATTTTATTTTATTTCAAAATAAAGTAGTTATGCCATTTTTATGAATAGGAATGGGTCTTCACAAATGATTTTCTTATCGTCTTGCTTATAACAAGTTATCATTCATCAAACTTATTATCTGGTTATTATCTTATGATGGAAAAACTCATATATTAATCATAATTGCATGTGAATTTAATTAATAAAAGGGTCTACAAGACAAAAAAATTGGCATACAATATCATCTCATGCATTCTATTCATATGTCAATACTTTTATTTTTTCTTGTAAATAATCCTTATGGAACATTGCTTATCATTTAGATTAAATAAATTCATGATCTTCAACATATGTAAATTTGGTGGAAAATGCAACTTGTTTGCCTATCTAGATGTACCCTTAATGTGACAATGTCATCTGTAAGGTAAACTTGTTATTCTAGGTATGTTTACATGCATTGATCATCATTGGCTTTTACTTTCAACTTTGGTTTTCTTCTTAGTTACATCTTGTCTCTTACCCTTTTTTTCCTTCTTTTTGCAAGTCTTCATTGGCTTGATTTGAAGACTTGACTTTACTATCGAATTGCATTGGTCTTAGCATAAAGCAATTGTGAAGAACAATATTCATAGTGCAATTATGGAGTTTCCTTTTCCTCTTTCAAAATTTTCTTATACTTTTTTTGAAATTGATTGTTAGTATTATTCCTAAATTTGATCTTTAAAGACCTACAAGTTTAGTTTCAAGCGATATTTGCAAAAGAAATAAAATTCATACTAAATCACTTAAATACAAAATCACAACTATGCTTTAGAATAACAACCTCATTAACATATATCTTTATAATATAAAGATTTAATAATCTTAACATCATCATCATTCATACTCTATTTTATGTTAAACCCTTTTATTTTGTCTTGTAAAAATTTTCTCATGGCTCACTCTCTTGGTTGCTTCCTTTGTAATATGCTAGTTTTTTATTTTATTTTGGATCTTTGATTTAGTTTTATTTCGTTTTGTTTTCATTTCAATTTCTAATAAAATTAAATGGGGGAATACTTTTAATATTGGGAAATCGGTTTATGATCTATTATCCATAAACAAAATCTTATCTTTAAGGAATATTTCTCCAAAGATGATGTCATTATGTTGACTTTAAACTTTCCTAACTAGTTAAGTCCCTGATTTTTATGATGGTTATGACACTTTGTGTTTAAATATTTTTGTCATTATCCATTGAACTATTTCTTAACCCTAATTCTAAGAAATTAAAATATATTTATCAGAAATTTCTTTAAGGTAATTTGATCTTAGGAAGCAAGGCTAGCCAAGTAAAGATTAGTTACCTAAAAATTGTTATGTCATTCCTTGCTCTTAAGGAGATGACCTGCCTCCCCATCTATTAAGTAATCTCTTAGAGATTAACAATAACCATAGTTGTACTTTAAAAAAAAAAAGAAAAAAAAAACTGGAGGATAAGAGGTCTCATTACAAGTCAACCTACCATGATCATATTCCCTAAAATAGTGATATTACCACTATTGGTCGCCAAGCCAACGTAATGGATTTTGGCCGCATGGTTTAAGAATATGAGGTCTCATCATGGGTTGACTTGTTCACTTTGTTAGTTCCCGTAAATGACACTCTCATCAACTAGTTACCAATCCAGGACAATGATCTTCAGTTGACACCTAAATAAGTTTTTGAAAATGATCATTTGATTATGTATATATTTCTAATAGATGGGACACTGGCATTAAATAGGGTTAAGAGGCATCCCTGTCGAGGTTGTAGATTCCTGCTAGTAGCAATGGCTATGCCCATGGTATAGAAGTTAATTCAATACTATAATTGATTACCTTGTTTTCTCAAAACTAATTACCGATGAAGTTTACTATTGCATATACAAAGTTTTCTAAAGGAAATGATTCAGGGGGTAGTATTTTAATAAGTCCATGGACGATGATGGATATGATTCATGTATTTTAACTCTATATGCCAAGGGTAAAGTTGTTAGGATATTTGAGATTTGGCATTTTGTATCATCTAATCATCGTTCCTTCATTTTTACAGGTTTAATACCTTTAACTAGAGATAATTGTTACATGTCAGTTTCTCGCCATGACACTTGATCAGTTTATGGATCTATTTACCCTCTGTGAACATGTTTGAACCAGCTCCCTTAGCAATCAAACAACTTAAAATATTTTGAAGTAGATGAGAAATTTCGGGAAAATAGTTGTCACACCTTGTTAAGTTCCACCTGCGCTGATTTTTCTAGAGTTTCCTGCGCATTCGCTGGAATTAACTTTGAGAATAGCACAGAGGTGCACTTTGTGTGCCACCATAAATCCGCGCATGTGAATTCAAGAAATAAAAAATAAAAAGTACATTCTAGAAACATAGTTGGTCAAATATTTCCCAACTGAAAGCTTCCAGGTTATGACTATTCAAACTATAACCCTCAGATGATGCATATTCATCCCTATTCTCATGGTAACCTAATGCCTCAATGAAGGAATCTCATCCTCCTCTTTTGGATCTAAAACTTTTTCCTCTTGGCCTATAAAATGACTAGAGGGTAAAGGGATTGAGGAGGTGAGAACTCAAAGAAGACAAACTTATGTTGTTGATTTGAGATTGGAAAGCTTGTCATCTAAGATATAACCACCCTCCAAAATTTTGCCTTAGCTTCATTTTGGATGCTCGCTACCAACCATCCTTAGCAGCATGTCTTGCACTGTCAAATACATAGGCTTCAACTAAGTTCTAGTGGCTTGCCAGCCTGTGCAAGTCAACTTGGTTGTATCCCATCATAGGCTGCCATTTTGGACTTAGGTAATTTTTTGGTTGAGATGTTCGCTCAGAAAATTATGCAATTCTGGAGGGGAACTGGCCTTCCCTCCAGAAATTGTGCAATCCTATTGGGTTTCCTATCAGGCTCTAGAATTGCGCAATCCATCCAGGCATCCCTCCCTCAGAAAATTATGCAATACATCTCGGCACTGGGCTTCAACCTAGAAATTGCGTAATTCTAGGAAGCAGTGACCTACCAACCCCAGAAATTGTACAATGCCTGAGGGACATCTAACCTTGCTCAGCCCAGAAACTGCGCAAATCCCTTTCCCAAGCTTGCAAATTGCTGCATGTACCTTCAGGTTGATCGGTTCCCTCCGAAACTGAGCAATCCTGATTTGCATGCATGGGCTTCTTTTTCCCAAAATAGAAAAAATCAACATGCAAAAGGAATCCCTAAATTTTAGGGATCTATTTTTAGCAGCTGGAGGTTACATGCAAAGATCGTTTTAGAAATTTCCCTCCAAGTGTCCATTTTTCCAAGATTTGTGGCATGCGCGTCATAACCTCAATCTTATCAAAACTAATTTGTCAGATGATTGTTGAAAAGTGTGCAACAAGAAATGCTTGTTAAGAATTCAACAAGATGATGGAGCTTAGTGGAAAGGAGTCGCCTTCACTAATTGGGCCCGTAGGCAAATTATGGCGCAGTCTATTTTTAGATTATGTCTATTTTTAGACATATGGATCATGTCTATGAGTTGCAAGATGTTGTTTATGGATGATTAGTCATGTTGAGAAAAATAGATGGACTTCTATTTTTGGATCACAGCAGGAGTGATCAGAGTCTATTTTTAGACTGTCAA
The DNA here is from genome assembly GCA_000404065.3 of Pinus taeda. NCBI lineage: Eukaryota > Viridiplantae > Streptophyta > Pinopsida > Pinales > Pinaceae > Pinus > Pinus taeda. Next base: position 37,340 of record APFE030432722.1, on the reverse strand, counting down.
GTAAAAATAGAAACAGTCAAATATTATTAGCCCTCAGTAATATTTGGACTCTAAACTTTATCTTATTCTCTTGGAGCACTTCAGTTGGAGCTACAGATGTGGCACATGCAACTGCCTGAAGGAATCACGTGGTTATCTATGGGTTGACTGAGCTATTGCATGAAGGACTTCAGTTAGAACTCAAGTGGTTGAGTTCTGTGGAGTTAGATGAGCAGTTAATGGAGTTGTGTTCAATTTGACCTAGTTGAACTAGTTGTATTTAGTCTAACTGGCCAATAGACTAAGTGATGAGTTGTGTGAATTAGTTATTAATTAATTCACTAATTATTAACTCATAATGCAACTGAAGAATACATCAGTTAACTCAGTGCATGAACAGTTCAGTGGAGACAAGTGTTAGAGGTAAGTGAAAGGGTGACTTGTGACTATCAGTTGTGCATGAGATCTTGCACAATCAATGGATTGAGTATGCCCATGAGAATTGTGCAGTATGTGCCCAATATTATAGCCTGTGCTCACGTGATTTCTAGTGTGAATGATTTTCCAAGGTGAATAGAACTTGGAACGAGTTTGGATTCATTCACTCTCATGCAGGTATTGTGCAGTGGAGGCAGGCAAGCAAAGGAGGAGATTTGGAGGTTAGATCTGAGCTGTATTGTGTGTAATAGGTGGAGATAGTGCTGGATACTTGTGAAGAGTATTGTACTATGTATTGTTACATGTTCTCAATCAATATAATAT
>APFE030432722.1:0-31475 GCA_000404065.3 Pinus taeda | reverse complement strand
TATATTAATTAATTTTGTAAAAATTAATGTAAGTAAATTTGATATTATGTAATATTATTAAAAATACACATGTGAATTGGTATGTGTTATAAATCACTCGTGGATCGAACAGTGTATTGATAACGTGCTGCATACAGAAGATTGAGTCCAAAGCGAACAACCCAACACAAACTGAATCAAAATTTGAAGACACGACACAACCTTCTCATCTCCATGCTACTTTACATGCATGCGAACCCACCACATATTTGAATAATAAATATCTTGTTTTTTTCATTCGTGTGGGATAAAAACCCACAGACACCAAAAAGAAATGCGCACGACCATGCCATGGAGTCAACGAAAGCACACATATTAAATTGTACAGAATATAAGCTCATGTGTCTACGAGGGAAATCTGAAATTGATGCTTGTAGGACAATTATTCAGTGTTTTACAGGGACACTCCTTAGGTGGTGGGAGACAGAATCATCTCCAAAGCTCATAGGAACAATGGAAGCAGAAGTGCTAAAAGATGAGAAAGGAGATGTGATACATAATCCTGATGGCACAGTTATCAGCAACATGATAGGGGCACTTACATCAATGATCTTGGAACATTGGTGTGGAAGTGAAACAGAGATCGCTGATAAAAATGAAGTCATTCTGATGAATTTAAAGTGCCACAAAATGTCTCAATATGATGACTTCCATAGGGATTGGATGTAGAGGATATATGAGATCAAAGGCTCAAAGAACCTGTTATGGGAACAGGTATATCTTGCAGCTCTGCCATCTAAATTTGTTGATTATATAAGAATGCAGGAAGTATTTCAATTACCCTTTGAGTCATATACATGGGGAGAGATCTATTCTCTCATTACAAAGACACTGGTCAGTCTATGCACTAGCTCAAAGGTAAATAAGTAGCTGGAAAAGATTTCCAGACTGCCTAACAGAAAATCCATATGCAGTAAATATGGATTAACATTGGATGATCCTTTGGTAAAGAAAAGGAAGGCTAAGAAAAGAGCCAAAAGAGAGTTTAAAGAAACTTTCTACAAAAACCGAAGAAATTATCCAAAGTCCAAAGGTAGATATTCAAAGCTGAGGTGAGGCCAAGCCTCTGGAACAAAAAGAGGGTATTATAAATATGTTCCCCGAACGCATTATTACAATCCCTCTGATATCCATCTGCATACTCATAAGCAAGACAGATGGAATAAAATTACTTGTTGGTTGTGTGGGAAAACTGGACACACTTCCTCCCGATGTCCAGAGGGTGAAGCATCAAAACTAAACAAGGGAAAGAAGTCCCAAATCTTTTCCCAAAGAAATAAATAAGTAAAGCAAGAAGGAAGAAGACAAATTTTGTACATGAAATGTGGTTCTCATGCTCACAGCACAGAACATTGCCCGAATGTCACCATCAGAGAAATAGCTCAACATCACCAAATAGAAGAGTCTTCTTATGATTCTTTCAGTTCTTCATCTGCAGAAGAACTTCATGCTCATATGGGGAAATGTTCAAATTCAAATTCTTCAAACTGTTTATGTTCTGATTCTGAAGAATGTGCTTGCCCTGTTCAATATATTTCTGATTCTGAATATTTCAGCGACTCAAGTGAAGAAGAAGGAGAAAAGCCTAATCCCCTGAAAGAAAAAGTCCTTATGTCCGCGACAGAAGAAGAAGAACTGAAGATCCTGTCACAAATTCGTGCCATGGAGGATGGAGAGATGAAAAATCGACTGACGGAAGCTTTTATGGATCAGCTAAAAACAAAAGCTTCGAACAACTCAGGTAAGAAATCTCCTTTTGTTGATGCATCATATGAGAAAAATACAAAATCATTTTAGAGGCATCAACAGAAGCCTGATAGAGTAAGGTCCCTTACTTTAGGAGAAGTCAGTCTAGAAATTCATATCCTCAAGACTGAAATTTCTGCATTAAAAGCCCAAATGGTAGAAATACAGAAAGGGAAATAGATGGCAAAAGAAGAAGAAAATGATCAGCCATGGCATACTGATTCTCATAGCAATAATTAAGAAATTCAAATTGTTGAAGGTATGAAGGATCCAAATTTTGGTTTCAGAGATATGAGGCTATTAACCATCTCATACCAGCAACATCATGTTTTAGTAAATATCTGCATAAAAGGGAAAATGTTTGAAATGGTTTCTCTTAATGATTGTGGAGCAGAACTTAATATTTTGAATACGAAAAATATCCCAGTGAGATATTGGGTGACTGCAAAAAGAGAAGTGGTAGGATTTGGTAATAAAAAGCTTAATATGAAGTACCCAAAGCATCTGTTTGTTTCGATAGCCACTGTGTTTATTTGAAGTTTGCAGTAACTGACATTCCAGTAGATTGCATACTTGGTAATGTCTTTCTTGCAGCAATAGAACCTCATGGGTCACTCAAACTCAAAGAAGGCAAAGCTGGATATTTTATTTCTGTCCCCACTTCAAAAGGGACAAGAAAGAAAATTGAACTTCCATATATCTCCAATCCTAGAATTTCTACAATGGTACACACTGTACAAGATCTGGATAGAGCCGAAGCCAGACTGACAGATCTAAAAGATCTTAAGTCAACTTTGAGAATAGAAGAATAGCTCAAATCGCCACAAATCAAAAACAGAATTGGAGAATTGAAAAAACAATTAGAAGGAGAATGTTGCTCAGAGGAACCCAATGCCTTTTAGCACAGAAAGCAGCACACAGTCGAACTCCCTTACAAGGAAGGATACACTAGCAAACCTTGTAAGAGCAAAGCCATCCCGATGAACACAGAATACCGAGATATTTTCTAGAAGGAGATTCAATAGCTCCTCGGTAGAGGATTGATTAGAGAATCCAACAGCCCCTGGAACTGTTATGGGTTCTATGTCAATAAAAGAGCTGAACAGATCAGAGGCATCCCCAGACTGGTCATAAACTATAAGCCTCTAAATTCAGTCTTAGCTAATGACACCTATCCAATCCCACCCAAAGGAGACTTAATCAGAAGGATAGTAGGTGCCAAGATATTTTCCAAGTTTGACCTGAAAGCAAGATTTTGGCAAGTGGCCATTACTGAGAAAGATAAATTTAAAATTGCCTTCAGCATACCAGAAGGACATTATGAGTGGAATGGCATGCCTTTTAGACTCAAGAATGCTCCATCAAAATTTCAAAAGGTAATGGATGGTATTTTCAAGCCATATTTTGATTGGCTAATTGTATATATTGATGATGTATTAATATTTTCCAAGAACATCCAGGAACATTTTAAACATGTAAATATTTTTAAGAATTTGGTTAAGCACAATGGCTTGGTGCTTAGCCAAAAGAAGATAGAGGTATTCCAAACAACTATCAAATTTTTGGGTCATACGATCTGCAATGGGTAGATTTCTCTGCAAAAATATGCTTTAGAGTTTGCAGATAAGTTTCCAGATGTCATCACCGACAATAACCAACTGCAAAAGTTCTTAGGCTGTCTTAACTATGTCAACAACTTTTATCAGGACTGTGCCAGTGACAGAAGGATATTAAACCAGAGATTGAAGAAGAAGAATCCTCCTGGATGGACAGAAGTCCATACAAGAGCAGTTCAGAACATCAAGGCTAAGGTAAAATCCTTGCCTATTCTATATGTTGTTGATGATCTTGCATACAAAATTGTTGAATCAGATGCAAGTAATATTGGATGGGGTGGAGTCTTAAAACAAAAGGTTGGAAAAGAATAACAAGTTGCACAATTTGCATCAAGAGTATGGAATCCAGCCTAAATGAACTACTCCAGGATCGAGAAGGAGGTCAAGGCAGTATGGAACTGTATCAGTAAGTTTGAATTTTATCTTAAACCTTTTCTCCTGAGAACTGATGCATCTGCTCTATAGAAGGTGTTAACAAAAGATATCAAGAAGGCTGGAGAAGCCAAGTTTTCCAGATGGCAGGCTTTATTTGCAAACTTTGATTTTCAGGTAGAGCACATCAAAGGAAAAGACAATAATTTGCTTGATTTTCTAAGAAGAGAATACATTGAATCAAAAGATCATGTCATGATGATTATCACAGAGTGGGACCAACACCAGAAACAAGAAATCTTGAGAATCGTCCCTGATGACCAAGACTGGGAGACCTATAAAAGAAATTGGAAACCCACGTGGCAACTCCCAAATACAAAGGTGCTAGATTCCAACTTGCAGCCACATACCGACCTCCAACACTTTGTTCCAGAAAGAAAAGTTTACCCTAAAGGGGGTAAGTGGATTCATGATATGATATATGATAAAGCAAGAAGGGATGGTGATCTTGCAAGACAGGCTTTGGAACAAAATTTTCACAACATTGCCACTATCTGGTGGCATGGTGGACACAACACAGGAATGTATGAAAGGTATATCTGCATATATAGGACAAGAGATCTCTGGAATGAGCCAGGCCGTGTTAGAACTCAACCAGCTGCCAAATGGCCAAGAAATGATCCCAGAATCATATTTCCAGATACAGTGTACAACTTCGCAGACTACAAACAACTTTGGTGGGAATTTCTCAACCTCGACGACAAGGTCGAAACCTACTACACCAGACTCAGATTCAATGCTATTGGTCATTTTCAAGGATATTAGCAATGTAAATGGTTTAGAGACTGGTGGACTGATTTTGGAATAAACAAAACTGCCATGGATCCTGTAGAACATGAAAAATATTGCAAAAATCTTTGTAGACCATGTATTGAGCAATGTAGTATAGACTATAATCACCCTATTTATAACACTGTTAAACAAATGATTGAAGGTGAATGGTCAACATGCAAGTCATCTCCATATAATAATTCCCTTGAAGAATATATGAGAGAACACATGGAATGGCTTGTATTAACAAAAGTCCAGTACCAGATCATACTAGGAAAGCTGATGATTGTTCGCAGGATCTACACAAAAGTCTGGGACACAATGCAGTGTAAAAGGGACAGATTCCCTGGACTTACTATTTTCTAACCCATGATGTAGTAATAAGTACCAGTCACAAGGGCTTAATTGTGACCAAATTTCTCGTGAGATTTGCTATACCAAAGCATTCACAGTGTAAATAATGGTCCATATTTTCCCGTGGGATTTTACGAAAAAGTATCCACTTTGTTTTGTCGGCATCATTTTCTCGTGGGCTTTTATCAAGAGCATCCACTTTGTTATCTTTCATAAGATTTACTTTTCCGGACAGGAATCTACGATCAAATGTCGCCTTGGCATTACCCGAAAGCAACTATTCCATCCATCGGACTGGAACCTTTGTGAAAACTTTGCCCTAGCACTGTCCGAAAGAAATGATTCCATCCACCTTTAGGAAAGTTCACGGATAACCTATAGTGATGTTTGTTCCCCCTCACTTCCTATATAATGAGGGTAAGGCTCATTGTTGGGGCATTGGCATTTGGAGTCAGTTAGAGTCTTTGTGTGTTTGAACTCGAGTGCCTCTCCTGCTTTGCATCTGCGAACATTCTATCTGATTTGCTTGCAACACGAGAAGAACTCAAGTCCTTAGGTGATTTGGGAGCCTGTGCATCAGTGTGCTCGGCATTGGTGAGAACCTAAAGTGGCCGAATCATTTAGAAAGTCATCTAGTCTACAAATGAGTTATGTCATATTCTAGGCAGAGCCTATCTATCACTAGGTAGCCTTCGGTAATGCTTGTTCCTTGAGAATGACATAAAGTACGATAAATGCGAAGATAGTCTATCTCTGTAAAGAATCTCTTTGTAATCAGTTTATCCATTCTGAAATAAAATGAGTACACCATTCTACATCTGAATACCTTGTCTGTGCTTTAGCATTGTCTGTTGCGGTAGTAGTTGTCTCTGTGCTTTCATCCGAAGTTCGAAGGAAGTTCACCAAAGGAACGAAGGGATGCCAAGGCCATTGTTAGGCGAGGAAGCCGTTGTTGAGGCTAAAAGAGCGTGAAAGTTCTGAGTAGGTTCACCGCTGGTTCACTAGGAGTTGGCTATCAGGGCCGAATGAAGAGACGCAACAAGTAGCAAGCTCGTGATAGGAGCCCCTGCTAAAAATTGGTATCAGAGCCAGTAACGTCTGGTTCTTAAGGTTGGTATTCAAAAACCAAAAGTACTCATTTAAGAATGGAATCTTTCAGAAATTCCATTTCCTTTCGAGAAATTGAAGAGAGAGATTCACAGGCTGAGGAAAACCCATTAAGGGAAATGTTTGCTAGTAGCTCAAGTAGAATTTTAAATTCTGCTGAACTTTCTTATGAAGAATCCCAGCGATTAGCTCGATGGGAACTACCCCAAATAGCTCCCTCACAAGTGTATAGTGACCTTTCTGCTTTTCTTTTAATAGCAGCCACTAGAATAAGCATTAAAGAGTCTGTAAGCTAGATCCAGGAGAATTCAAATAATATATAGACTATATCTCTATTAAAACCCAAAGAATTACAGGCAGAGGCAAAGAGATTAAAGACAAATTATTTGCACTTAGGATGTATCCGAGTAGGGATCAATGCCTTAACCCATAAAGGCCTAAATACTTTTGTGCTTACTACTGTCAGGGATATGATGCACAAAAAGTATACAGATTCCCTAATAGGTGGGATTGTTGCTCCTCTATCAGATGGCCCAGTCTACTTTGACTATTACCCTAATTTCTCTGTGTATACCTTTGACGAAACCATAAATCAGATTTTGCAATTACAGATTCAAAAAACTGGTTTCGACATGAAGAAAAAGAGAAATAATATCGCTATTCAGATCAAGGGTTGTTTCCATCACACCAATACCCTTTGGCCAGCTATCCTCCATACACCCAGCAGAGACTCAAAGTCAAGTATAGTTGTCCTCATTGATGCCAAATACCAAAAAATTGAGCATCAGACCATCAGATGGGAAGACTTGACATTTCCTGAACACTGGGTTGTGAATAATCCTAAGCCTCTCATTCCTAAAGCTATTACCTCCGCTGATATTACAGAAAATCAGTCTTCTACAGTTATTTCATTTCCCAGAAGATCTACCATTGACTGGAGAAGAATAGAGTTATACTGCAAACAATCCAAGTATTACAAAGATCCTTCCACTGTAGATACAACTTGTTCCTCTTCATCTTTTTGTAAACATAATTCTTTGTATGAATTAGCCCAGTTTGTAAACTATTCTTCTTTAGAAGTCAAATGCCCAGATTGTCAAGAATTTGTTAATCTGCTTACTCTGGTTGAGTCTGACCTCCATTCAAATCATAACCCTAGAACTGGAATCGCTCCTCCTACTACATCTGTAAATTCATGCCCAAATCCCAAATGCACAGATATTCGTTTCCCACATGAAGCAGATCCAGATCATGTGCTCATGATGCATGAACTTACCACTCTTGAAGGATAAGATATAAGGCTGACATAGATGATGTGTTTAATGAGACCAGCCAAACCTAGATATGGGTTGGGATACCTTGAGCAGGCAAATGGCCCGATTCTTGAATGCAGATTTCGCCCCGTTCCTTCTGACTGTAAAAAGCCCGCAGTAATGGAAATGCATAAGTTTTTCTCACTTATGGATGGATGTTTGAAATCCGAGATTAGTGCCCAATGGATGAAAGCCATGCTAAATTGGGATCTGTACACTAATCCTCAAGCAGATGACTTCGATCAGAACTATACTTCTGCAGAGAAGAAACAGTTTGCTGACGATTGGAAGCATTAAATGGAGATGAATAACACTTGGATATCTTTTTATTCATGGAAAGATAATATTGCTCCCTTGAATGTCTTTACCAGTTCAATAAGTACCTCAGTAAGCAAGCATGCTTGGACTACATTTGATGGATCAAAAATTGAAACCGCTATGACCTTTCCTCCTTACAAAGGATTTGTCATAGGAGAAAACAAAAATGCAGCCAAAGCCATCCCTTTAGTCCAGAAAGATGAGAATGCCTTGGGCATTGATGGAAGGATTCAAAAATCTAGTGAACAACTTAACTGGACAAATACTGTAGTAAAAGGTCTGGAAATGAATGTTGCAAAATCAATAGAAGTCACGGAACAAATTGATACTGTCCAAGTATCATTAAATGATGTAAATAAATGTTTGAACAATGTACAGTTTGAAACTAGCATGATTCGTTCTTATGCCAGAGAGTCATTGAACAAAATAGAAGAAGTAGAAGAAAAGTTAGTTCGTCATTTAGACACAACTAAAAAAATTATATCTGGTTTAACTAGCAGAGTTGAAAAAATAAGTCTATCTAAAATTGAGAAACCAGTTCCAAACTCCTTTCTTGTAAAAAGAAGCATAAGAATATAGGACCCTGTGAAATCTGTAGACAGATTTCTTGCATTATTTCCTAAAGAAGTAGCCATGTCTTCATCAGATATTGAGGCTACAAATAAAATCACAATTGCATCCTTGTTTAAGGATGAAGAAGAAGAAAAAGGGAAAGAACAGACAGACCAGATCTTTCCCATATATGAACCTCTTGAACATAGGTTCAACAGATATCCTACACTTGACATAGAAGGTAAAGGAAAACTTCCTGAAGCACACACCTTTTTTCCTGATTCCCACAGAGAGTGGAATATAGATAACATGAGTATAGGCCAAATAAGGAAGATGATTGATATCATGTATACAGAATATAAGCTCATGTGTCTGCGAGGGAAATCTGAAATTGATGCTTGTAGGACAATTATTCAGTGTTTTACAAGGACACTCCTCAGGTGGTGGGAGACAGAATCATCTCCAAAGCTCATAGAAACAATGGAAACAGAAGTGCTAAAAGATGAGAAAGGAGATCTGATACATAATCCTGATGGCACAATTATCAGCAACATGATAGGGGCACTTACATCAATGATCTTGGAACATTGGTGTGGAAGTGAAATAGAGATCGCTGATAAAAATGAAGTCATTCTGATCAATTTAAAGTGCCAAAAATGTCTCAATATGATGACTTCCACAGGGATTGGATGTAGAGGATATATGAGGTCAAAGACTCAAAGAACTTGTTATGGAAACAGGTATATCTTGCAGCTCTGCCATCTAAATTTGTTGATTATATAAGAATGCAGGAAGTCTTTCAATTACCCTTTGAGTCATTTACATGGGGAGAGATCTATTCTTTCATTACAAAGACACTGGTCAGTATATGCACTAGCTCAAAGCTAAATAAGTCGTTGGAAAAGCTTTCCAGACTGCCTGATAGAAAATCCATATGCAGTAAATATGGACTAACATTGGATGATCCTTTGGTAAAGAAAAGGAAGGCTAAGAAAAGAGCCAAAAGAGAGTTTAAAGAAACTTTCTACAAAAACCGAAGAAATTATCCAAAGTCCAAAGGCAGATATTCAAAGCTGAGGTGAGGCCAAGCCTCTGGAACAAAAAGAGGGTATTATAAATATGTTCCTAGAACACATTATTACAATCCCTCTGATATCCATCTGCATACTCATAAGAAAGACAGCTGGAATAAAATTACTTGTTGGCTGTGTGGGAAAACTGGACACACTTCCTCCCGATGTCCAAAGGGTGAAGCATAAAAAATAAAGAAGGGAAAGAAGTCCGAAATATTTGCCCAAAGAAATAAACAAGTAAAACAAGAAGGAAGAAGACAAATTGTGTGCATGAAATGTGGTTCTCATGCTCACAACACAGAACAGTGCCCGAATGTCACCATCAGAGAAATAGCTCAGCAGCACCAAATAGAAGAGTCTTCTTAGGATTCTTTCAGTTCTTCATCTGCAGAAGAACTTCATGCTCATATGGGGCAATGTTCAGATTGAAATTCTTCAAACTTTTTATGTTCTGATTCTGAAGAATGTGCTTGCCATGTTCAGTATATTTCGGATTCTGAATATTTCAACGACTCAAGTGAAGAAGAAGGAGAAAAGCCTAAGCCCCTGAAAGAAAAAGTCCTTATGGCCACAACAGAAGAAGAAGAACTGAAGATCTTGTCACAAATTCGTGCCATGGAGGATGGAGAGATGAAAAATCGGCTGATGGAAGCTTTTATGGATCAGCTAAAAACAAAAGCTTCGAACAACTCAGGTAAGAAATCTCTTTTTGTTGATGCATCATATGAGAAAAATAAAAAATCATTTCAGAGGCATCATCAGAAGCCTGATAGAGTAAGGTCCCTTACTTTAGGAGAAGTCAGTCGAGAAATTCATATCCTCAAGACTGAAATTATTGCATTAAAATCTCAAATGGCAGAAATACAAAAAGGGAAACAGATGGCAAAAGAAGAAGAAAATGATCAGCCATGGCATACTGCTTCTCATAGCAGTAATCAAGAAATTCAAATTGTTGAAGGTATGAAGGATCCAAATTTTGGTTTCAGAGATATGAGGCTATTAACCATCTCATACCAGCAACATCATGTTTTAGTAAATATCTGCATAAAAGGGAAAATGTTTGAAATGGTTGCTCATATTGATTCTGGAGCAGATATTAATATTTTGAATACAAAAAATATCCCAGCGAGATATTAGGTGACTGGAGAAAGAGAAGTGGTAGGATTGGGTAATAAAAATCTTAGATATGAAGTACCCAAAGAATCTATTTGTTTTGATAGCCACTGTGTTTATTTGAAGTTTGCAGTAACTGACATTCCAGTAGATTGCATACTTGGTAATGTCTTTCTTGCAGCAATAGAACCTCATGGGTAACTTAGACTCAAAGGAGGCAAAGCTGGATATTTTATTTTTGTCCCCACTTCAAAAGGGACAAGAAAGAAAATTGAACTTCCATATATCTCCAATCCTAGAATTTCTACAATGGTACACACTGTACAAGATCTGGATAGAGCCGAAGCCATACTGACAGATCTAAAAGATCTTAAGTCAAATTTGAGAATAGAAGAACAACTCAAATCGCCCCAAATCAAAAACAGACTTGGAGAATTGAAGAAACAATTAGAAGGAGAATGTTGCTCAGAGGAACCCAATTCCTTTTGGGACAGGAAGCAGCACACAGTCGAACTCCCTTACAAGGAAGGATACACTCGCAAACCTTGTAAGAGCAGAGCCATCCCGATGAACACAAATTAACAAGATCTTTATTCAGAAGGGGATTCAACAACTCCTCGGTAGAGGATTGATCAGATAATCCAACAGCCCCTGGAACTGTTACGGGTTCTATGTCAACAAAAGAGCTGAACAGATCAGAGGCATCCCCAGACTGGTCATAAACTATAAGCCTCTAAATTCTGTCTTAGCTAATGACACCTATCCAATCCCACAAAAAGGAGACTTAATCAGAAGGATAGCAGGTGCCAAGATATTTTCCAAGTTTGACCTGAAAGCAGGATTTTGGCAAGTGGCCATTACTGAGAAAGATAAATTTAAAATTGCCTTCAGCATACTAGCAGGACATTATGAGTGGAACACCATGCCTTTTGGACTCAAGAATGCTCCATCAAAATTTCAAAAGGTAATGGATGGTATTTTCAAGCCATATTTTGATTGGCTAATTGTATATATTGATGATGTATTAATATTTTCCAAGAACATCCAGAAACATTTTAAACATGTAAATATTTTTAATAATTTGGTTAAGCACAATGGCTTGGTGCTTAGCAAAAAGAAGATAGAGGTATTCCAAACCACTATCAAATTTTTGGGTCATACGATCTGCAATGGGCAGATTTCTCTGCAAAAACATGCTTTAGAGTTTGCAGATAAGTTTCCAGATGTCATCACCGACAAGAACCAACTGCAAAGGTTCTTAGTTTGTCTTAACTATGTTAGCAACTTTTATCAGGACTGCGCCAGTGACAGAAGGATATTAAACCAGAGATTGAAGAAGAAGAATCCTCCTGGATGGACAGAAGTCCATACAAGAGCAGTTCAGAACATCAAGGCTAAGGTAAAATCCTTGCCTATTCTATATGTTGTTGATGATCTTGCATAAAAAATTTTTGAATCAGATGCAAGTAATATTGGATGGGGTGGAGTCTTAAAACAAAAGGTTGGAAAAGAAGAAAAAGTTGTACAATTTGCATCAAGAGTATGGAATCCAGCCGAAATGAACTACTCCACGATCGAGAAGGAGGTCAAGGCAGCATGGAACTGTATAAGTAAGTTTGAATTTTATCTTATTAATAAAACTTTTCTCCTGAGAACTGATGCATATGCTCTGCAGAAGGTGTTAACAAAAGATATCAAGAAGGCTGGAGAAGCCAAGTTTGCTAGATGGCAGGCTTTATTTGCAAACTTTGATTTTTAGGTAGAGCACATCAAAGGAAAAGGCAATAATTGCCTGATTTTCTAATCAGAGAATACATTGAATCAAAAGATCATTTCATGATGATTATCACAGAGTGGGACCAGCACCAGAAACAATAAATCTTGAGAACCGTCCCTGATGACCAAGACTGGGAGACCTATAAAATAAATTGGAAACCCACGTGGCAGCTCCAAAATACAAAGGTGCTAGATGCCAACTTGCAGCCACATATCGACCTCCAACACTTTGTTCCAGGAAGAAAAGTTTACCCTAAAGGGGGTAAGTGGATTCATGATATGATATATGATAAACCAAGAATGGATGATGATCTTGCAAGACAGGCCTTGGAACAAAATTTTCATGACATTGCCACTATCTGGTGCCATGGTGGATGTAGCATAGGAATGTATGAAAGGTATATCTGCATATATAGGACAAGAGATCTCTGGAATGAGCTAGGCCATGTTAGAACTCAACCATCTATCAGATGGCCAAGAAATGATCCCAGAATCATATTTCCAGATACAGTGTACAACTTCGCAGACTACAAACAGCTTTGGTGGGAATTTCTCAACCTCGATGACAAGGTCGAAACCTACTACACCAGACTCAGATTCAGTGCTATTGGTCATTTTCAAGGATAGCAGCAATGTAAATGGTTTAGAGACTGGTGCACTGATTTTGGAATAAACAGAACTGCCATGGATCCTGTAGAACATGAAAAATATTGCAAAAATATTTGTAGACCATGTATTGAGCAATGTAGTATAGACTGTAATCACCCTATTTATAACATTGTTAAACAAATGACTGAAGGTGAATGGTCAACATACAAGTCATCTCCATATAATAATTCCCTTGAAGAATATATGAGAGAACACATGGAATGGCTTGTATTAACCAAAGTCCAGGAATCAATGATCAGATGTTGCTTTGGCGTTACCCGAGAGCAACTATTCCATCCATTGGACTGGAATCTTTGTGCGGACATTGCCCTAGCACTATCTGAAAGAAATGATTCCATCCACCTTTAGGACAGTTCACGGATAACCTACAGTGATGTTTGTCCCCCCTCACTTCCTATATAATGAGGGTAAGGCTCATTGTTGGGGCATTGGCATTTGGAGTCAGTTAGAGTCTTTGTGTGTTTGAAGTCGAGTGCCTCTCCTGCTCTACATCTGCAGACATTCTGTTTGATCTGCTTGCAACACAAGAAGAACTCAAGTCCTTAGGTGATTTGGGAGCTTGCGCATTAGTGTGCTCGGCACTGGTGAGAACCTAAAGTGGCCGAATCATTTAGAAAGTCATCTAGTCTGCAAATGAGTTATGTCATATTCCGAGGCAGAGCCTATCTATCACCAGGTAGCCTTTGGTAATGCTTATTCCTTGAGAACGACATAAAGTCCGATAAATGCGAAGATAGTCTATCTCTGTAAAGAATCTATTTGTAATCAGTTTATCCATTCTGAAATAAAATGAGTACACGATTCTGCATCTGAATACCTTGTCTGCGCTTTAGCATTGTCTACTGCGATAGTAGTTGTCTTTGTGCTTTCATCCGAATTTCGTAGGAAGTTCGCCAAAGGAACGAAGGGACGCCATTGTTGAGGCCACAAGAGCGTGAAAGTTCTGAGTAGGTTCACCAGGAGTTGGCTATCAGGGCCGAACGAAGAGACGCAGCAAGTAGCAAGCTCGTGACAAGAGCCCCTGCTAAAAATTATGAGTTGATAGGTGGTAGGATTTTAGGCAATGAGAAGTTCGTTGCATCGAGTAATGTAGGACTTGATCTCAAACAAGAGTTCACTAATTCACTGTGTGACCTGACTATGATTAATTCCATGTTTAAAATCAATTCCAATGATTTGACTCAACCATGAAGATATTGACACCTATTCCTCACCAAGAATGTTTATCTCTCAATCCATAACAAAGAATTCTGTTAGCATTTAAATTTGACTCAATTCTGTTTGTTTGAGACATACTCAATATGTATGTTCATTAATGATTTTGTTTTTAATCTATTTCCGTTTCTTACTTTGATTGGGTGGCAGGGATTATGTGGGATGAAGATAGGTGACACAACTCAAATTCAATTACGACAATCTATATCAGATGTTCTTACTACGGATTTCCCAACTCGATTCCTTCAAAGTTGGGACTCTAAATGCTCAGACTAATCATGATTATCCAAACAATGTGAAATCTGGGATCTAAATCAATTTTCTACCGTGAATCAGATTGAATAAATGCCAATAATTGTTTTCCAGAATGCCCAATGCATTTTATAATTATTAACATTTTCACAACTCTTGTTCTAAAGGATGAAGAGTAACAATGATTCTTTGGATAATGGTAGGTAGTTTTGTGACAAAAGAAATGAAAATGACCAACAACTCTAGGATTTGGGTGAACAACTCATCATTAATCCAGAAGAGACAAAGACACAGAAAAATCCAAACTTTTAAAAATGATCCTCGTATTTCGAAGGGACTTGCGCTCATTTTACCACAAAAGAGAGCAACAACAATTATACAAAGGATCAAGATCACTGACATGGATTACTATCTCAATTTGTTAATGTAGCATGAGATCAAGAACTATTTGAAGAATCGATCAAGTATCAGCAGAATAGTGAAATGGAATAGACAAAATTGAGAGGAGAAGAACACAATTTGAGGTTCTTAGCATGACATGGTCGAATCATGGCAAAGTACTGGAAATGAGAAAGGATCACAATATCAAAGGGATTCACAATAGAAGGAGGACGTGGATACACATATGGAGTCTCGAGGAGATCCATATATTCTCCAAGCATAAGGGGAGGCTAGAACCATATTGCATAATGAAAAAACAATCAATACACTATTGTTCATTTGTTCTGCAAGTTGTAATGAGGGGTTTTTAGATCCATAAGAGAGGGTGATTGTAGAATAACATCTTCTACAGTCTCTAAATGAAGAGTTGAGATCTACTGGAGAAGAGGAAAGAAGTATTTTATAATTTTCTTTGTAATTCAAGGGTTTCGACTTTCATTTGAATTAGAAAATGAAGAATTTAGTTTATTTACAGGATTAAAGCACTATTATAATTTTTATGTTCATAAATTGAATCTTTCGTTTATACCAATTAAATTTTGTCTTATAAGTGTGGCTATTTCATTATTAGCACTATTGCTATTATAATTTTTATGTTCATAAATTGAATCTATCGTTTATACCAATTAAATTTTGTCTTATAGGTGTGACTGTTTCATTATTAACACTATTGCTATTATGAATTATTCATGCTTATTTCATACTTTGTTGAGCTAACTTGCAGGTTGAAAAGAAATGAATTTGGATCTTTGCATCACATTTGAGTAGACTTCTATTCATTGAGCTAAATAAATAATGATTTACTAAGTGACATATCAGTTTGGTTCTGTTTATGTTCTTCTATTTGGACTATTCCAATGATTGTGACATAATCTTTTGTTTCAAATACATTTTCCATTGAATTTAGGTATATGTGAAAACGAATATTTGATGACTATTCATCAAATAGTTGATTACACATATTTCTTTGATCAAGTGACCAACCAAATAGAACTACTTTGATTGGTTAACTTTGTTTACATATTAAGTTCAATTTGATTCCTGGTAGTAATGTACCATCCCAATTAGTATTAAATATCTTTGCTCTTGATTAGGAGTAGAGATAACTTTCTCCTAGTCAAGATAAACTTTGTTTCTATGCACTAGCATCATACAGTAGGATTGCACTTGCATTACCATTTTTTCTCTGCTTTAAGTCCTCTTTCATAGAGGCAAGAATTTAGTGATTGGATCGAGCCCTCATATTGATCAACTTTTTAGTTTAATCTTTGATTTTCCATTTAAATTATTAAAAATCAACACAAAAGGAATTACATATTTTGTATAAAATTTCTGTTTTTTATCATTGTTAGATTAATGATATTTGACATTTGACATTTTGTAAAATTCACAATTTTTTCTTTCTAATATTCCATTGTAGAATTAAATCCAAAATTCAATTAGTACTCACATCAATATCATACTTTCACATATATCAAAATTATATGTCAATAATTATATAAAAATAATAACTTATTATTGTAACATTAGTCCACATTAGTAATATATTATATATATATAATATATATATATATAAAAGGTACTTATTTTGTAATTAGTCCAACTTGTACATATGTTAATAATATAAATATCTATATAATATAAAGAGGAGCATTAATTTAGAATTAATTTATAATATTAGTTTCTTATATATTATAGTAAAATATAATTAAGTTTAGTGTTATTCATATCACTTATTTAGTTATATTATAATAAACGTTATATTAGTTCTATAAAATATAAAAATTTTTTGTAATATATGTTTTAGATGACAAAATTTACCTTAGCATAATATTTAATTAAATAATAGAGTAGTATTGTATTATATTGTAATAATATTATGATATTTTTTCATAGCATTATAACTAGAGTAGAATAGTAAATACATAGTAAGCATAATTTAATATTTTAATAACTAATATAATATTAGTATTAGTGTGACATTGATATATGATTAACATAACATAATAGGACTAACCTTTAATATTACTTTGATTTAGTATTATATAAGTTAACATAGTAGGATAAGGTTAGAATAGCATTTAATCCATGCTAGTTTAAATTTAGGTTAGTAAGTGGGTAATGAGACGCAATGAAACTAGATATAACCACCATCTCAAATAGAAAAGAGTCTAATTTGGGACCCTGACCAGCTGGTCTCCTTTGATGATGATGTAGTTCATTTTTTCCCATCAACAAAACCTAATTAGGTCATCATCAGTGAGACGATATTCCTCATCCTTTCCACCTTGTAGCATATTTTCTTTCATTTGCTATTATTTTTCATCATGTTGTCTTGCATTCTTGATCCCATCTACCAGGTCCATTTTGCAAGAGCTTATATCTACCAAGTGATTCACTTGAATCTGCCTACTAAGTGCATCAAAAACCTTGTTTTCCTTGCCTTTGATGTAGTTGATTTCAAAGTCAAACTCACTGAGTATGGCTAGATATCTAGCATGTCTTACATTCAGCTTGGGTCGCTCAAACAAATACTTAGCCCATTATGGTGTGTCATCAGTGTAACTTTTTGACTAAGGAGGTAATGCCTCCACATCTTCAAAGCATGAATGATGGAAACCAACTATAGATCATGAATCACATAATTAACCTCATGCTCATTTAATTTCCTTGTCTCATAGCATACTAATTGTCCTTCCTGAATCAAGACTCCACCGATTCCTTCTTTGCATGCATTTTTTCATACCACAAAATCCTTGTCAGGATCTGTAATCCTCAACACTAGTTCATCTATGAGCAATTGTTTCAATTTCTCAAAGCTTGCTGCACACTAAGTTATCCATTCAAATTTCCTTCCTTTTATTTTCAAGGATGTAATAGGATAGCCTATCTTGGAGAAATTTTCTATCAAACTCCTGTAATACCCTGCCAATCCCTTGAATGATCTAACCTCATTCATATTCTTTGGCATTGACCACTCCGTTATAACTTATATCTTTTTAGGATCAAACGATATCCCTTCTTTGGAGATAATATGCCCCAAATAATGTATTTGTGACTGGAAAAAGTCACACTTACTGAGATTTGCATAGAGATTGTTCTCCCTCAGTGATCGTACTATTGCAACCAAATGTGTTTCATGCTCTTCCTCAATCCTTGAGTACACTAATATCATCAAAAAACACAATGAAAAACTTTTCCAAATAAGGACACAATACATTTTTCATTAACTACATGAACATGGCAAGGTCATTGGTAAGCCCAAAAGGTATAACTAAAAAATCATAGTGCCCATAACTTGTTCAGAAAGCAATCTTGTAAATGTCCTCCTCCCTGATCCTACTTAATGATATCCCGAACTTAAGTCAATCTTGGACAACATTGTTGCTTCTCTCAGCTGATCAAAGAGATCATTGATCCTTGGAAATGTATACCTATCGAAGGGTTCCATCCTTCTTCTTTACAAATAGCATAGGTGCTCCCTATGGAGACACGCTTGGCCTTATTTAGCCTTTGTTCGAAATCTCTTTTAGCTAAAATTTTAGACCCAGTAGCTTTGGGGAACTCATCCTGTATGGTGCGTTGGATGCTAGTGTTTCTCTAGGTACCAACCTAATAGAGAAATCTACCTCTCTATGAAGAGAAAATCTAGGAACCTCCACAAGAAACACATATGCATACTGCTATATAACAGGTTACCTTCTCAACTATTCCTTTTTCTCATTATCAACATCACTACCAACCTTTTTTTCACTTAAGATTTTCACTGCATACAACATGCATCCTTTTTTGTTGTTGTGCTTGGCCTGCATTGCTGTGATCAACCTCACTGAAGTAGGGTTTTTCCTTCCCTGTGGAACTTTGATTTTTCCTTGCTCATCTAAGAATTTGTTCTTCTTTTCCAAACAATCCACTTTAGTTCTATGTAAATACAACCAATCCATGCCCAATAATATGTTGTATGCACCCAACTGAAATACATTAAGATGGGATTTTGTAGGCATGTCATTGAGCTAAAATATACATGATTTCACCCAGTGATTCATTTTTCTTTTGGTTCTTTTTTCCAATTGAACCAGTCATGGTTCCTCATGCAACTCCTTGTCAAAATTTCATTTTTTCAACAAGTTCTGGGCTAATGTACTTGTAATTAGAAACTGGATCAATTAGAATAGAAACAAATTGGCCATGAAACTTACCTTCCATCTCGACGATGGATACTTGTTGGTCTTCCTAGCTGTTTTCTATGACTACATAAATTCTGGGCAAACTATGAGCTACAACACCCAATGTGTGAGCCTCTTGGGCAATGTAAATCCTAGGTCCAACATTTTGCTAATGTGAAAAATCTCTTTTCCTATGGTTTTCACCACATGTACAAAAACTTAGTTTCTCTTGTCCTTGAAGCTTAAACTTCCTTGTTGTTGGTTGTTGCTCATTTCTTATAACATTAATATCATTCTTTGGTGAAATAGCTTTGCAGGGACTGGGTGCTTACCTTCCTTATTTTCTAAAATTTTCTTAGGACAACTCTTCTTATGTCCAACACTATTCTTTGCTTTCTAGTTACTTTGAATTTATGGCATGTGATTTGCTTGCTCATAGCAATGCTTCAACTTATTAATATCACCCTTGAGATTCAATGGTTCCGACAACTCAATTTTATCACTGAATGCCATAGGTATCCCACTAATAAATATTTTGATCTTAAATTTCTCATCATTTAGATATGGCACATACCTCAATATTTCCAAGAATTTTTTGACACGTTCATCATCTTTTAACTGCCCCATCCTGTGTGCATAGAATTGTTTGGCCTTACCATCATAATAACGGTCAGAAAAATATTGCTCTCTGAAGAGGTTTTCAAATTTTGTCCAATTCAATTCCTTCTCAAGAATGCCTCTAACATTATTCAAATCTTCCCACCATATGTCCGATTTTCACTTCAAGCTGAAGGTGGAAATTCTAGCTTTCATATTTTTAGAGTAATCATGGATTCTAAACAATTTCATCATGCCCAACAACCATGCTTTTGCATCCTCTGATTTATTCATTTCCCCATCAAATGTGGGTAAATGAATTTCTTGAATTCCTTAGGCATGTAATATTTTTCCTTCCTTTCATGATGATGATGATGAGAGTGATGGTAGTCCCTCTTGGTAGCAGAACTAGAAGGTCTTCTAGAATGATGTGTGTATGTGTTGGTTCCTCCTCTTGGGGTGCTCAATGGTACATTCCTTGGCATAGCATCTTCACTTTCATGCCTATGCCTCTTTCTGAATATAGTACCATCTTTCCCATTGGAAATTTCCTCTAACTCTCGAGGGATCCTCCTGTCTCTATGGCTGGCCCTCATCTCCAATTCCTTTGTCTCTACAAATCTGAGAGACTTTGTAGGATGACTGCATTTATCTCAACTTTTTTCTCTTAAGCTATTACTAGCCTGTTATTATCTTCTTTGAAGCTTCTAACTTCAACCCTTAAAATCCTAAAGGTATCCATCTAGCATGGATAGTGATTCCCTGCCCCTTGGTCAACTAATCACTCTTCTCATTGGCACTGATCCTCTCACTTCCACATTGTGATTGGTCAGAGTTTTACTGCACCATACCAGTCCTCATTATTGTGCTATATTTGTTTTAGGTTGCTTATGATGGGTTGTCAATCACACACACTATTATATTTTCATGTTATAAACAAATAATAATATCATGACCATGAACTTTGCATTCATGGAGTTTCCATTATTGTCCTTGCTATCAAAAAAACAACCTTGTCACTATGTCCGTGATATTCCCACTTAGCAACATTGCTAAGGGAAATATCATTTTTGAACAGTGTTGAACTAATTAGAATTATCACTTAGGAAGTGTGGGTTTAGTGGCCCAAACGTTAGAGGATGGAGGATAAAATCAAGCTACTAGTGGTACATGGAGGCCACTCATAAAGAATTGTGACGCGCATGGGAAACATGCTCTCATTGGAGCGAAGTTTGTGGGGGGAATTCGAGTTGGGCCCACATGGGCATTTTAGAGGATCCTTGACAAAAAGTGCAAGAGATACTCATTTTGGTCATTCATGAATATTTTAGAAACTATCTTTGACATAGCATGCTTGAGAAGAAGCCAAGTCTGCAAGTGTTGTTTAGCACATGAGCATTTCCGAGCAGAAATCTCAACCCTTTCTTTAGTGGACTTTGAGTGACAGATGAGGAGGGAGTCCCATCTATTCTAGTTCATACCAGCAACAAGGAGTGAAAGTTTGTGGAGAGGTTCAATAAAAACAGTGCAGGGATTGCACAGTTCTTGGAGGAGGCATGCTTGGACTTTGAGGAGAAAAGTTAGTTTAGGGCTGAAACTTGAGGAGAAGTCTAGGGAAGTATTTTGGTGGAGATTGCAGCTATTTTGGTGGAATTCTCAACCAAGTTTTACAGGTGGGTTAAATTAACCAGCAACAGAGCCATTGAGGGAAAATAGGCTAAAATTCCAAAGTCAACCATTGGCCAACTCCTTCGTGGGTTGTTCTAGGTATTTGGTAGAGAGCCCTCGGTTAATTTCCGGGAATTTTCTGAGCACCAGAGGAGGCCCTAACAACCATTCTACACAACCAACAACTCATTTTCACTGCTTCTAAAATACTGAATCACCTCTGGCAACACACAACTGCTAATTTCGAGTTTTATTTCCCAACAATATCAAATTCCTTGCTCCTCAAGTGTGTTCTCCAACCCCCATCAATTTTTTTCTTATAATCTCTCATTGAGGCTTCAATGCAAAGAAAAGGAGAATCAACGAACACACTAGGAGAAGATCTCACACTCATCACTTGACCTTAACTAGCTGTTGGAATTATGTTTCTGGTGAGGTTATATGTTACAGATGTTGTACTTGATGGCAACACCCATGGCAAGGCTCTCAATATATGAAAATTAGAAGTACCAGCGAGAACAGTTCAGAAGATGCGTACCCGCAGGTACGCCGTGCAGGGACCGCGGCCAGACACGCAGGTCAACCGTTCAGGAGGTGCGTACCCCCAGTGCACTCATTTCAAGGCAGAGAAAAGCACACGCGAGGTTTCTTATGTTTAACCCTTGGTATTTAGCCGACGGTATTGTATTATTATGGTTTTGGCCCGTGGTATTGTTCCATGATTTGAGGAAGAGCTTGCCTATATAAAGCAAAGGAGATCATTTGGCTTGAGAATCTTTGAAAATTGAATATCTTAAGATCTGAAATATTGGGTTCTCGCTTTAAAAGCCTGATCTATAAAAGAGAAGTTGAAAGCGAATCTGTGAAGGGTGATCTCTCGAGCGCAAGATCAGATCTGAGCATATGACTGTATTTCGGCCCTAATCAGAGGTACGTAGGTGTTTAACGGTGCGAGTGCATGGGCACGCAGAGCAGAAGAAGGATAAGTGCGTGAGTACGCAAGGGAGACAAAGGCGCAGTGCGTGGGTACACAGAGGCGATGAAGGCGCAGTGCGTGGGTACGCAGAGCGACGGAGGTTCAGGTGCATACGCACAGAAAAAGTATGCGGCGCGATAGTGTCTTTGGGTGCGTGGCTTCAGAAAAAGTACACGGCGCGATAGTGTCTTTGGGTGCGTGGCTTCAGTGAAGTACACGGCACGATAGTGTATTTGGGTGCGTATTGTACGCAGCGCAGTAGAAGAAGCAGTGCGTGGTCACGCAGTGCAGCAGAAGGAGCTCTGCGGGTATACGCAGAGAAGCAGAGAGTGAAGTGCGTAGCGACGCAGGCCAGTGAAAGGAAAACTACGTATCTGTCTTAAGATCTTCTATTGACTGAATTTTTCTGTTGATAAGGTGTTCTGGGTTCAGTTCTGTTATTGTTGATCTAGTTACTGCAGCTGACTATGTAATTTACATGTACTTGATGATCATTTGATGTATATGGATCCAGTTTGAAAATTTATGAAAAGTGGTCCTTGAAAAGAAGTAGGGGGTTGTAGCTCCCTTTCAGGAGAGACTGGAAAACGAGAGAGAGTTGTAGCTCTCAGCAGGTTGCAGCCTGCGTACTGGTAAAGGACTGCACCAGTACAAGACCATTGTAAAAGGAGTTTCTAATTTGAAAGAAGATAGAGACATATTGCAGCAGGTGGTTTTCACCCACATTGGGTTTCCACCTTATATCTGGTGTTCTTTGATGTGACTGTTTGATTTTCTTGTTCATGCTCATTATTTATGGTATTGGTATGCAAAAATAATTCAAAGTATAAATAAGAAAGATTTGGTAAAAGAATTAGATAATACTGATTCACCCCCCCCCTCTCAGTATTATTGTCAACACTTACGTCATCCAAATAGCCAAAGGAATTGACCATGGGAAAACACCATTCATCTAGATTTTCTTCCAAACGGGATCCTAGTGGATGTCTTGATGACCAACTATAAGACAGTAGGATTCCTTGAGAGTAAGCATCCCTTTGGTTTGAGATCCTCACCAGAGTTTGTCTTCATCCTAAGCATTGGATATTTTTCATTTTTGAAGCTCATGAGCTAAAATAGGCTAGGAAGAGAAAGATGGATGTGATGGCCAATCTTCAACTGTTTTCCATTCCTTCCATAGCCTAGGGGATTGAATCAATTTCCAAAATTTTTCTACAGTAAGACCCTAATTCTTTGAAGTAAATCCTATTAAATCTCTAAGATTAACAATCCCTCAATTGTGACATCTACTGCCAAGAATGTTTTGAGAATAATGTAGTCACTAGTGTGGCCATTCCAGGTCTATCAAAAAACATGACTTTGAATTAAGGTCTAGTTGGCCTGTGGCAAATTTCATATGGAAGATCTTAGAGGATGCTTGGTTGCTTGCAACTTTTCGGTTGAGAAGAGTGGCCATATTTCATATCCCATATTTGTTTCTAGAGTTCATCTCTAACCTGAAGTCAATCCCAACATAATTGCTCTCCCAATTCTTTGTTTAGGATCCCCAAGTCTCTCAATCCTAAAGTCCCACTCAATTTAGGATACAAAGCTTCTCTCAGGATTTATATCAAAATTTCTAAAATATGGGCAACATCTACCATTAATAACTTAGCTTTTACAGTGACCACTATCTTTAAATCCCTCTAGACATGAATTCAAGATAGTTTTTGAACCCAAATTTTGACAAAATTAGATCAATAGAAAAGTATACCTATGCACCCAATCACAGGAGAAGAAACTATTTAAGAAACTAAATCAACTACAACTGATACTGGAGTTTAAAAATTCTTTGACATCAATTATCAAACCATCATATGACTGGAGGTATGTCCTTTGTGATGCCTAAGGTCTATTGTTCGACATACATTATTGGTTCTTGGTCCAAAAAATTGTAAGCCAAGATAAATGGAGAAATCAACAACTTAACTAAAACCTTTAAAGATGAAAATGAGATGCCATCTTGTTATTGTCTCAATCATGTTGGTATTCAAGACCATAACCTTGATTTTCCTGTGATCCAAATAGGAGCATGCTTAGGGAATCTGCAACCACAACAAGAAATCATAGAGTTTAATTCATTGTGGACACTTGTAATATTCTGGCAAGACATATAAGATCAACAAATCAAAAAATCCACACACAAACAATAATTTGTTTGGGAGGAAAATCAACTCTAAATTTTGTTAGCAAAGAAATTCTACACCTATAGCACATGAACAGCATGAAGCAACCAAATAACAGCAACCCATTTACAATGGCAAATACCAAATAAATAGCCAATCTAGGGTAATACCAAGTGTTTGATCTCTCATATGTGAGACAAGACACATCGAATCTAAAAACATGACAATAAGGATTTCAATTATTTTAGAATTTAGAAACTAGAACATTTACATGATACAAATTCAATCATACAACTAGTACTTACTAGTACTACATCAATGATGATCAAATGGAAAACACAAGAAGTTAGAACCACAAACTGTGGTCTTCTCATTAAGTCATAAAAATCAAAATGTAGAAAACATATTACGTAGATATTGATTAAATGCTTCTATAGTTTGGAATGCCAATGGAAAATACAAAATAGCATGGACAATAGAACCATAGATGGAAGATTCTCATAGCCGATGACTATCAATAGTCCTCCTCGATGCCATAATAATTAGAATTTGTGTATTACCATTGTTGTCTCATCCATCATCCTCCTCCTATATACCTAATCCAATATATGCATTTGCTAGTGTGGAGGATGAAAGCTCAAGAGGATCACCACCATCAAAAGTGACCAGCTATAGCACTAGTCTAGAGGGAGTGCCCTAGGCTCTACACTGCACTAATGAAGCAGCCCTAGATGTAGGAGGAATGGGAGATCTAGCATGGTGAAGGAAGCCCTAATGTTGCCCTATGGAGAAGCCCTAAAAGCTGCCCTATGAAGAAGCAGTAATACGCAGCCATGGAAATGAAGGCGGAAACGCTAGCCGCAGGTCTAAGGAGAAGAGATGCCCTAAACCTAGTTTCTATGTTGCCTAATGGATATGGCACCTAAATATTGTCCTAGAAGAAGTGCTCTAAACATGGAATGCCCTTGCTATCATGAAAGGAAAATCCATTACCCTATATGCAGTCTGAAAGGAAAATCCCTTATCCTATATGTAGTCATGAGTGAAAGAGAAATCACTGAAGACAGTTGGGAAAGGACAAAAGGATCCATGGATTCCTCATCCCTCTTCAAATTCACCAAGGGTAAATTCGAAGTAGAATATATCATCAGAATGGCACAGCAGAAGCTTCTGATGGCCTACCTACAGATCACTTCAATGGGAAGTCCAGATCTCAGGGTGAAAGGAAAGGAAGATGCCTTACTTACAATAAGTTCGGCCATTATGAAAAGGAGTGTACAAATGGCAGGGACACATCTATTAATGAAGATAACAATCATTCCAGGGACATATTCAATGATCGAAGGAATGACAAATAATGCAGGTCATCAAGGAAACGTCCGACTCTTCAAGGAAAGCAAGGAACCCCAGGTATGAAGAATCAAATGTTGTTTTTGATAAGATAAAGAAGCGTTATATTGTATTGGCCCTCTCCTTCAGATTCTGTAGGAAGCCAACTCATTGATTATAGTGCTTCAAGGCACTTCATCGGATAGAAGGGTGCTCTCTCGAATTTGGTAAGAAACAATGGAATTATACTTGGAGTCGATGACACCTATCCTGGAAAGGGTGTAGGAAATGTTACCCCCTCAATTGAATGAGGGTAACTCGATTCATTTATAGAATCTCTTTTATGTACCTGATCGGAAGAATAACTTGGTGTCCATTTTGGCAACAGAAGTCAAAGGTTTCATGGTGGCATTCATCGATGGAAAGGTACGTGTTTGAAAATAGAATTTTCAAATATGCTTTTACTCATGGGCTCAGTGTTGGCAATTTGTACCAAGTTGTAGGATGGTCCATTGGGGACCATGTTAGTTGACACATCTCATCTATAGCACCAGAGGTCTACTTATTGTGGGGCCCTACCCGATGTGAGTCAGATGGTGACTGGGATGCCTGAATTCAAAAGGAGCATGAAGGTACATGTCTAAGATGTACCAAGGGAAAATCTTACAAAGGGACCATTCCCCTCATGTAGCAGGTTCAAAGGCTTGTGTTGAAGTTTATAAATTTACTTAGTTAGAAACCCTCCATGCATTTTATTTGATTTATTCCTACCTACTTGTTCTTTTCCTTAACAAGTTATTTACAATGAAAATACTGAAAATAAACACTAGTGCATGCTCAACATATTACAGATCAGAAACAGAAACAAACATACCATATGACACCATTATTTTTGGACCAATGTCCCTAGAAAAACCCAATTCGGGAAAACCAGAGCGCTATCTAAGGGTTTTTTTATTAAGCAATATCAGAGTACAATCTGGGTGTCAAAAATGGCCTACCCAACAGAGAATTTCCTTAGCAGTGATACCTCACAGTTTCTCACAGATCTCCTGGATGAAACCCCGGATAATCATTCTGACAGCTCCTCAGCACAAAACTGCATTGAAACCCCAACGTCTGCCCAATATAGATTGCATCAGCCTCTTCTTGCCCATCGTTGGCCCTACGTTAGCCTATCTAGGCCTGTGTGAGCCCCAGGAGGCCCTACATCAGCTCTCTGGACCTCTATATCATATACGTTGGCCTCTCTAGTGCTCTACGCAACACTTGGCTACCTCTGTGTGGCCCTGCGTGAGCACTGGCTGCTCCTACGTCACTTCCTCTAGCTTCTCTGCTACTCTCCTGGCACTATCTCTACCTCTCTGTCTCTTTGTACTCAAATGCCCCTCAACTGCTCTCCTGATCACTGATTCTATATCTCTTAGCAAACTTCACTCTAGAGAATAGAATGATTGATCATCTGGTGTGTTCTCCAAGTGACCCTCAAGCCTCCTCTTATACTTTTCTCGTTGACATATCAATGGATGAGATTAAGTCCCTAATAAACAACTAAGATTAGATTTGGCTTGATCTTTGTGTTTTGGACCATTCTAACACAATTTCATATTAATCCCCTTCTTTTTCTAATTTCCCTAAGTTTAGACTTAGGGTCCTATTGAAGCCCTGAAAATCGGGCCTACAACAAGGGGGATACCCACCCGGTTTGGACCTTGGTTAGCAGCTCTTTTTCCGTTTGGTATAGTGGGTCCAAATGGGGATATGGGACTAGTTTCCCAATTTACGTGTCTGTGTGTTGAGAATTGATATTTCCTTTCTAATAATTTCTAAGTAAAATGCTTTTATTCTAAATCTAAGTTATCAACATGCAATTGTATTCTAATGAATAGAAATATCTAATTCTAAAACTAACCTGGGATTTAATCTTTCAGTTATGCAATCTAAAATAATTTCAAATGGCAATTGGTAATAAAGATCATTCAACTACTATGAGAAAAGAATTCAATAAAGATAAACCATTTCGTATAAAACGTTAGACGAAATAATTATGAAAAACATATCACACAATACGTGACACATATATATTAAGCATAAATAGAATAGCTATCACCGTACAGAAGTGCCAAATGATAACTCAAGCATTCAAGCATTCATATATGAATAATTGAACTTGAATATCACCTAAACGCAGAAGAAGAAATTGTTAAGAGATAAAAGTACCATTTATAACAAGTTATACTCATAAGCTTCAGCAATAATGATCTATCTCTTCTTAATTTAACATCTACTAAGAGTACAAAAGTGCAATTTCAGTAGTAGATATTAAACACAAATATCAATAAATCCTGTTCCATTCATTCATCAAAACCTCCTCGGAGGGTGCAAAAGTGCATGTTCTGAGGACGCGTTTTTGATAAATTTTAGGACCAGGATTTATTGATATCTGTGTTTAATATCTACTACTGAAATTGCATTTTTGTACTCGTAGTAGATGTTGAATTAAGAAGAGATAGATCATTATTGCTAAAGCTTATGAGTAGAATTTGTTATAAATGGTACTTTTATCTCTTAACAATTTTTGCTTATGCGTTGAGGTGATATTCAAATTCAATTATTTACATATGAATGCTTGAATGCTTGAGTTATCATTTTGCACTTCTGTACGGTGATAGCTATTCTATTTATGCTTAATATATGAGTAACTTATTATGCGATATGTTTTTCACAATTGTTTCGTCAACTTTTTATACGAAATGTTTATCTTTATGAATTATTTCTATAACATTAATGGCCTTTATACCAATTCCATATTGAAATATTAGATCGCATAACTGAAAGATAAATCCCGGGTTAGTTTTAGATAATATTTTCTATTCATTAGAATACAATTGCATGTTGATAAATTAGATTTAGAATAAAAGAATTTTACTTAGAAATTATTAGAAAGGAAATATCAATTCTCAACACACACACACATAAATTTGGAAACTGGTCCCATATCCCCAGTCGAACCCACTATACCAAACGGAAAAGGAGCTGCTAACCAAGGTTCGGACTGGGTGGGTATCCCCCTTGTTGTAGATCCAATTTTCGGGGCTTCAACACATTTGGCACTAGAAGGAGGGCCTCAAACTGTGAATGGCAAGTAAATATAAATCTAAATACCATTATGAGATTAAATTTCCCTCACCATCTCCCCCGACTTTTCCATCGCATTTAGAATCTTTAAATCTTGAGCAAGAAGTCGATAAAACAAAAACCACTGCCACAAACCCGAACATTTCATAGAAATCTACTATTGAACCTCCTGAAGTTGTATCTTTGATTCATAAACTTCAACAATTTTCTATATCACCCCAAAAATCTGAAAAATCTCAAGGTAGTGTGACTTCGCAATATAATCCTTCTCATCCTCTTACCAAATTGAAGAGTGAAACATTTGGTATTGAACCAACTGAGTTACCTCTACCTACAAGGAAGAGAGCAAGGAAATCACCTAAAGGGTCTGATAGCGAGACTCTTTCGTCATCATCATCCATCTCAACCTCTCCATCGTGAAGTCAACCATCCACCCCTCCACTTCAGATTATTGTCCACCAGACCACTGGAACTTTGACATCTCCTTAATCATTTGGAACCATAATATCCTCATCTTCCGAAACGCAAGGAACATCGTCTGTGCATTATCAACAAAGTTATAAGTCAAGTGAGTGGCATTATCATAATTTGGCTACCAAACCAAGGCATTGTTCTTTAAGAATTAAAAAGAAAATAAAAGAAATAAGTGTGGATATGGATTTCCCTTTGAAAATCATATACTTCTCCAAGTAGGATACATGATCATTACTAGGTAACAGGTAACCCTGGCGAGGCTATAAATGCCTATTGGCAGCAGAGGCTCTACCTATGACAAATGAGCATATTTAAAACTGATTTATAGGGAGAACTTCATTTTTATCTTTACAAACCAAGTAGTGACTGATGTAAATACAATGACTAGCTCTAGGAGGTAAAACATCAAAGTTAACACAGAAGAAACAAACTATCATCGACAGTGGAAAGAATGATGTACTTTATCTTTCTATAATAAAGTTTGATTTTCTCGAAACGTTTTCTGTTTTGGAAGTTTAGAAAATCAAAAGAAAAATAGAGATAACTGGTTCTTCCAAGTGAATCGCCAATTATTGTGGCCAACAACAACCCCCCTCTTATTTAGTTTTATCACTAATACTAAATAAGTGGGGACCCTTTATCCAAAAATTAAAAAAAATAAATTAGTACTTCTATTCCTTTTTTAAATAAATCTTACTATCATAAACTTAGGAGAATACCCAAAAAATAAAAAAGGACTTAAGTTTTACGATAAGTTTGAACAAAACCATTCTCTCAATAAAGAGCGTCGCATCGTAGAAAAGGTAATGGATGCCATCCTACAAACGGAATCCTAATATTGTGAAATCGCAATGCAAAATCACGCACTAAAGACACTCATCGCATCACATGCTTCAAGTATCACTTAAGGTAAAATGCCTCAAATCGCTGATATGCGATGGCGCATCTCGCAAATCACATTTCGCAAAAAACACATGGTAATGGATGATTGCCACAGACAATGGATTAGCGATATTACGATTTGTGATATTGCAAAGCAAATCGCAAAATCGCCTTATCGCAGATCTTCAGGGCTCATTATTTGAAAAAGTTTTTCCATAAACCGATGCCCAGTTATGCGCGTTAATGATAATTAATAAATTAGTTGGTAATCATTAATGAAATAAGGTTTTGATCTGATCGAAGGGCCATTTCACGTAGGGTGATATATTTTATAAGATTTTGGCATTTAAAACTTTCCCGTCACCTTTTTCTTATCATTACTCTTGCTTCATTTGTAAATTGCAGGAGCGAAAAGGAGAGAGGTATACATAGTAGTGTTCAGAATATTATGGGAAAGAAGGGTAAAGCTCTGAGTTCTGAAGATAAAGAAATGACGCTCTTGTACACAGACACCACCTGCAACAAAGATGTCGACGTTACTACTTGGAAAAGCATGCACAACCTACTCGAGGAAGAAAAATCCCAGAGTAATGGAGGTTACAGTGACTGCAGATTCATGTGGGTCGTCTGAGGCATCAATTACAGAACTAGCATGTTCGTTCTTGCACTATATAGCGGCAAGGCCCAAGATTCTTCCATAGACGGACATGGTTAAATGGGTACTAGATAGTGTTGATATTACAAATAGACAATTTAAGACTCAGAGCCAAGAACTCATGGAGTCATTTTTTCCACAAAATTTAAAGTTTATATCTTCTAACAAAAAGTGTGCGAGAGGCAAAAAAATAGCACCAAGAAGCCCAGATCGAGAAATAGAGGCAGTTTTCGATGCGCGATTAGCGCTAATCGCACATCCTGGGCAAAACCCCTTGAGAAGGAAATCCTCAGATAACGCAGTCGCTTGTAAACCCGGAAAAGTGAAGGCAAAAGTGCTAAAGGCTAAAGGCAAAACCCAAGCTCTAAAAACCCATGGTATTTATCAGAGATATTCTTAAGGTGGTATGTAAATATCAGAGACCACTCTAGGATATTTACCAAATGTACAACATCTACAGATAAGTTGGGGACAAAAGGCTCAAGAAAGAGCAGAGTCCATCAAAAGGTTAAGCAAGTTGAATTGGGATTCTTACTGGACGTACTTGGTAAAAACACACACCTAGTGCATGACTCTCAAATGTATCATTAACTCTACTGAGAAGATGGTGCCAGCACTTGCCGATTCCATTTTCACAG
>APFE030432719.1:0-24002 GCA_000404065.3 Pinus taeda | reverse complement strand
CATGAATTTTAAAATTTCTAATTTTGTTTGTAATTCACTTAAAATTTTAACATAAAACCATTTCCAACTTAAAAATAAATTTAATAATTTAATAATTTGTTTAAATAAACTGATATTAATAATGATGAACAATGCCACTTTAAACAAAATATATAACTAATTTATTAGTTAATTAATTTGTTATGGCACAAAATGGGTGGAGTTTATAACTTGTTATAATAACACAAAAATATATGACCATCGATTTTATTTGTAAGCATCATCACCATTTTTTGTAAGTTTGGAAATCACATGTTTCCATGATTGCTTTTAATCAATATATACTTTTAACCAATATTAATAATCACAACATCACAAGGGACTATGACCATGATTTTTTTTTAAACCACAATCATTCAATGAACATTTAAAAATATATAAAAAGTCCCACTTGATGATGATAAAATACAAACAAAATAAACATAGAATTTAAAAATTAATTTACAAATTGATGTTTTATGATCATAGAATTTTAAATGTATGTGGTTTTAGTTTACGTTATGTATTTTTTTTGTTGTGCTCTTTTTTTCCTTTGGTTGTTTGTTATGTTTGTCTGTGTATAATCTTTTTACACATATGTAATATCATATTCAGTAATTACTTTTCCAGTGTGTACAATTTGTATTCTAAAGTATTGACCTTTAGTTTGTATTTTAATTTAATAAAATCTTGTTTCTTCTACAAATGACAACAACATCATGAATGAATTTGAATTTTAGAAAGCATCACTATTCAATGAACATTTTTTTTAATTAATTATTTTTTATAATTAGATAGAATTTTTATGATGACAAAATTTTAAATGTTTGTGCTTTTATTTTATGTAATGTATGTGTTTGTTTGTTTATTCTCTTGTTTCTATGTAAACTTTAGAGCACTAGAAATACTTTCATTAGAATATGGCGTATGGATGGTATTGCCCAAATTAACTACTGACTTAATACAAGTCAAATTTATGATGATTTTACACACAAAACATAATATCCAAGAATTGCACTTCCAATTAATTGAATGTGTATTAAACTATATATGTTGAAATTAGCATTTAGTTTAACAAAATTTTATCTATATTTGCAAATGACCATGTTTTTTTTGGTTAGTATCATTATTCAACATATCTTTGACAATCAAATTATTTGATAAGTATTTTTAATTAATATATATTTATAATTAGTTACAAAGGTATGTTTCATGATGATAGGGTTTTATATTTCTGTGTTTTTATTTATGTAATGTATTTACTTGTTTGTCTTTGCTCTTGTTTCTGTTTCTATGTCTACAAATTCTACAACACACAAAAAACTTTCATTATAATATACCATATGGAAGGTCACTAAACAAATTGTCTATAAACTTGATACAACTAACTTCTATGATGATTTTAATTATGCATAGTATCCAATGCAAGAGATACACTTCAAATGAAGTGAATGCTTGCATTAACTTATCCATGTTCAATTTAATAAAAGTTCACTTATTTTGGTAATCGACCATGACAACATGAATGACAAAGTTTTTTTTTTTTGTAACAACCACTGTACTATTCAATAGGTATTTGAAAATCAGATTCTTTTATAATTATTTATAATTTATCTATTTCTTTTTGCTTAGGAAAATCCATAATTTTATTAATAACAACAAAAATTACATGTTGTAGATGTTGATAATGCATTCAATCATGCCAATCAAAACTGGTGATCAGAAAGACCAAAAATACCGCTTCAAAATGGTGGTAAACATGTTACCCTTTTCTCAATTTATTCGTTTTAACCTTTCGCCATTCTCCCTAGGAAGGAATGGTCATTACAAGCACTAGGCAGGTCCCTTCATTCATTCTAGGATTTTCCTTATTTGAATTTGAATTTTTAGATACATGATGACATTTTGAGTCCCTTATCTACATTGCTACAGGGATCATCTCCTTCCTCAATGTGTGCGTTGGAGTTCCTAGAACTTCATGATTAACACTCCCCCTTTATACATTTTCTTGTGTATTTTTGGCTTCCTCATTGGTAGGAGGATCCATTTCTTCAACATTCTCTTCTTCATTAGGAAACTATTATGGGAATTGCCATCTCTTGGGTTTATTTCTTGCTTTCTTCCTCCTTTCAGGTGCATTCTTGGCATCAAGACATGAATTTTGAGGATGTCCAATTTTTTGTCTTATTCAGCATCTAAATGTTGTGTTCTCAAAATCTAGGAACTGTGTCGAGCACTTCTTCTTGTCTGTCAAGAGAATATAATCCGACAATCCTTTGTTGAGGTCCACCTCCACATAAATTTTGGCAATTGTGTAGATTTGTTCCTCAATAATTGTGTATCTTTATTTATGTATCACCCTAATATGTTCCTAGTGGATTCTATCACTTTATGGATCCATAACTGTAGGGGTAGATTATGCAATCTAAAGAAAACCGACATTTTAGATACTACCATTATATTAGCGTCGAAATATGGGAACCAAGGGGTGACAAAAGGTCCCTCAAAGCCCCAAGACCATGGACCACCTTACAATATATATCAACAGTCCTCTCACGATGCAAATTTTATTATGAAAAAGCCTGTGGAGGAAAGGTGAATCTCACAATTTATTGTCTAATTTATGAATATCCAATGGAGGAGATCCTCCTTTTTTGGCCAAAATTGTTGAATCTGCATGGTATTTCTTGAGATTCATATGTTTTGAAAAAATAATTTGTTTATGGTAGATCTACTGTGATTACTTAGAATTCACTTAGTTTTTCCACTATGTAGGGGTTGGGTATATTGTGTGTCGGATCTGGTGTTGTTGAGGAACCAAATTCCTTTGAGGATATGTATGAACAAAAAGCCTCCATTAACTTGCCCTTGATTTCATTCTGCTCCTTCTTGAATACTAGATTTGGACGCCCCCACTATGACGTTTGAATTTCTTGGTCGAGGTGATCCTCCCCGAATCTTAAAGTTTAATATATGGTGGATGACGTGAGGATGTTATAATCTTGTAACATCACATCTTCCTATATGGATTTCCCTCCAAAGGTAAGAATTTGTAGGAGCATAGGGATACCCTGAGTATGCATGATTTTGTGCTTTAATTGTTTGACATGATCTGTGGCCCGAACCCAAAATAATATTGATTTTCCATTTTGGTATTTGATAAAAAAAATGGTAGGCCACTAGATCGAGTGCCCATACTTGATAGTCACACAAATATTTAGTATAATCAATGGATATGTGTGGAGATGGAAAAAGTGAGAGTGATTTGCATGGCAGTATTGACTTCATAAATGATGGCCAGACCACTAAATCACCCCACTTTGATGGAGTAAAAATCTAAATTTGCAAAAACCAAAGCAGACTCTCTAGATCTAACACTAATCCTCCATTTCGACAACCTAATGTGCTCAGGGGATTGAGAATATCCAGATCCAGTATCTTTAACAATAGATATATGAAATAGAGTGCTAGATGTAGAAGATTCACTTTTGTAGCCAATATTTTTCCTTTAAATCTGACTGATATTTGTCTTGTGACTAAGAACAGACAATTATAAGATTTCTGCACTAGAGTCACGTTAATCCTACATAGGCCCATTCCCAAATCATGAATGTGATTCCCTTTTCTTCCTTCTATGCCATGGTGTACATACAAGGTGAGAAAATACTTTGCATCGACGATCTGGTGAATGATACAACCAACAGTTGGGGTTATCAGTCTCCATCCCTGCATAAGAGACTGAAACCGGTATTTACTCCATTGAAAAAATCCATTATTAGACCTGTGAGTAGTGAGATTGTGTCCTAGCAATTATGCGAAAGGTGGATTTGATGTTTGAAGAATCATGACTACATAAGGAAAGCGAAAACATTGGGAAACCCTAGGCATTGCACCGAGCTCGTCATCTTGACACAGTTCCCCTATCAATATTTAATTTGATTTTTTAATTAATATATTCTTATCCTACATTTTAATAATTTTTTTTATTTAATTCAATGATTGTAAGTTCATAATTAGTGCATTAGTTAGGTGATTTTTTATGCTACAAAATGGGTGGAGTTTATAACTTGTTAAATCTATTTAGTACAAAATCAAAATTTCACAAATATTTTTAGTCAATAAACTTTATAGATACAAATGACCACGACAATACCATAGGTAACAATGACTATAGATTTTCCTTGTAAGAATCATGACTAGTTTTTGTAATTTTGAAAATCACAAGTTTTCATGATTTCTTTTAATCAATATATACTTTTCAACAATACAAATAATCACAACAGTGACTATGAGCATGAATATTTTTTTAACCATGAAATTCAATGTAAAACTAAAAATATATCAAATGGCCCTCATGATGATGATAAATACAAACAAAATAGACATGAAATACAAAAATTAATTTACAGATTGATGTTTTCTGATGATAGAATTTTAAATTTATGTGCTTTTATTTTACGATATGTATTTGTTTGTTGCGCTTTTTTTTGTGTGTGGTTTTTTGTTTGTGTATAATATATTTACACATGTAATATCATATACAATAATTACTTTTAGATGTTGAATTTGTTTATTAATTTTTTAATCTTTAAATTCCTATTTAATTTAATAAAATCTTATTTCTTCAACATCATGAATGAATTTGAAATTTTTTAAGCACCAATATTCAATGCACAATATTATTTATAAGTATTTTTAATTAATATGATTTTTATAATTAGTTACAGGTTGATGTTTTATGATGACAGAAATTTAAATGTTTGTGTTTTTATTTTATGAAATGTATCTGCTTGTTTGTTTATGCTCTTTCTTGTGTATAATTTTAGAACACAAGGATTTCATTAGAATATCCCTTATGGAAGGTCATTGCCCAAATTGTCTATTGACTTGATACCTTTATGGTGATTTTACACAAATAAATAAAATATGGAAGAATTACAGTCCCAATTAATTGAATGTGTATTAAACTATATATGTTCAAATTAGCATTTAGTTTAACAAAAATTCATTTATTTTTCCAAATGACCATAACATCATGAATGGCTATGGATTTTTGTAAGTATAACTATTCAATGCATCTTTGAAAAGTATTTTTAATCAATATATATTGATAATTACTTACAAATCCATGTTTTATGATGGTAAAATTTCAGATGTTTGTGTTTTTATTTTATGTAATGTATTGATTTGTTTGTATGTCTAATAAATTCTTGAACACAATAAAAATGGTGCTAGAATAACTTGATACAAATAATTTATATCATGATTTTAAGCATGGATAGTATGAAAAGCAATAATTACACTTCAAATGAATTGAATTTTTGCATAGCTTATCTATGCTCAATTTAAGAAAAGTTCACTTATTTTGGTAAATGACCATGACATGATGAATGAAAATGTATTTTTTTTTTAACCACCACTATTGAATGTGTGTATTTTAAAATCACAATTATTTTGAATTAATATATTCTTATAATCAATTACAATTTTATGTTTTATGATAGAATTTCAAATGTTTGTGATTATAGTTTATTTTGTGCATCTGTTTTTATTTGTACACATATAATCATTTAACCCATACACAAAGATCATATATAACAATTACACTTTAAACAAATTGAATTTGATATTAACTTATTTTATGTGCAAATTTATGTGCAAATTGATATTCAATTTAACATCATCCCATTTATTTCTACAAATTATCATAACATCTATTAATTAACATATATTTCAATAAAATAAATAAGTATAATATCACAAATGATTATTATGATAAATGTTTTGCAAGCACAACTACTCAACACATTTAAAAAAATATACCACAAAACATTTATCATAATTTGCAAGAACTTATGTACTTTAGAAATTAATTAGATGGAAATTGATGCTTTATAATGATAGAATTTTAAAATGTGTTTTTTATTTTTTAGTATAGATTTATTTATTGTGTTCTTTTTTTCCTTTTCGTAGCATGATTTTATGCAGATGACACTCAAATTCGAGTTTGTACGGTCATGCTATTCGGGGTCAAAGTTTTCGTCAAACTTAACCAAGTGGCCAAGTTTTACGAGGCGAGAAATCCACGGAGACCCTATGCACAGAATTCGTCCATCAATGCGAGTGAATTTGTAGGATGGTTAATTTTTCCAATTATCCTTATTTTCGGCGAATTTAAAAATGGTCAAGTTTGTTTAAAAAACCTATTAAAAATGGCGAGCGAGCCAATCCCACTCACCCAACCGAAGAACATTGTTATATTTTAAAAAACCCAAAGAAGGGTCAGCGGGTCACCACCCATGTCGAAACCCACCATATAAAAGCATATTATATGTATTGGGTGGCCTAAATGCTGGTGGACCTGACCCCACCTCCATAAAGATGACACATGGTGCAGTTTGGAGGCAGCGAAGCTTCAATCTGGCTAGCCTGCCTCTTGGGTGCCTCCATGTTTCAAAATATATGACAGTAGTTCCAATGGACCCAACCGCATGCCATAAAAAAACATGAGTACAAAATTGTATTTACTATGTGGGGTTTGGCAATATTGAACCGCCGACCACTCTCACTATTAACGACTCTTCCACTGTTAGGCCAAATAACAAAATTTGTTTAATCCACTCGTAAACATACATATATGCCTGAACTTTTTGTTTGAAGGAGCCATGAGAGGAGAGAGTGTGTGGAACCCTGTACGTGGAGGATCTCAAGATGCTTAAAAGATTCCCTTGAGGTCTAGAGGTGCTAGTGACCAAATTCGACAAGAGGATAGTCATTTTTTCAAGTTTTCTTACCTGAAGTCCATCCATGCAGACAAAATATTCATTTGAGCAAGATGAATGTATGTGCCCAGTGACTAAGAATCTTTGGAGAATCTTGTGGAATCTTAAAGATTCCCTTGGAGGTGGATTTTTTATCGAGGCAGAATGCTGTCAACCTTATAGTCATTTCTCACATAATTTCACAAGGAGCACATTAGTGTGCTCCAAATATTCATATGAGTAGTAGATTACTTAACCATCTTCTGGAATGAATCTCTAGGTGAATCTTCAAGATTCCCAAGGGTACGAAATTTGATGGTGTCAGAATAGACAAGTTTACATTTCATTTTACACCACTCATCACTAGAATTAAATGGTGTAGCCCATTTCAGCAACTGAGGTTTTAATTTTTTGGCAATCTTTAAAAGTGGAGGTATAGGATGTAGTCATGTTATATCTTTCTTCATGATTTCCTAAGATGATGTCTTTATTGTTGAGATCTCTGATTACCATTATGTTGAGGGACACTTGTTGCCACATTATGTGAAATTGTTTTAGCTTCTCATGTTGAAGGAGGACCCATTTGAGTGAGGGTTCCTGTAGGGAGAGAATCTCATGGAGAGACACAGCACTTGGTTTAAATGTATTTTTCCTTGTAATGATAAAGAATGTACTATGTAGTCATGATCACCTTGTAGCATGAATGAAGTGACCTCCACTCTCTTGACACTGGGCCCGAAGACATAACCCATGATGCGTGAACTCCATTAACAATGTGTTTTTTCTCATTCATTTGATGGTTGTTGTTATGTTTTGTATTCTTTACAATATGCACAAGTGGTATATCATTCTCTTTTAAATTCAATTCTACTAGCATCATAGAAGTAAAATATCTTGGATAATTCCAGTAGCTAAAGAGATTTGGATCAAGTTTGGT
Organism: Pinus taeda; assembly: GCA_000404065.3. Lineage (NCBI taxonomy): Eukaryota > Viridiplantae > Streptophyta > Pinopsida > Pinales > Pinaceae > Pinus > Pinus taeda. Next base: position 16,286 of record APFE030432719.1, on the reverse strand, counting down.
ATCATAGCGGTCTTCTCATTGATGTGAACTGTGAGTTTGATTGATTGGAAGTGCAACAAGAATTGAAATGGAATCATTCTTGTGGAATTTTTTTATGTTGTCATGTTCAAGAGTTAGTGTGTTGTATTGAAGAATTATGATAAAATGTTCTTTCGTGTTGTCTTCATGACAGTTTCATACTATGGTATATCCTTTGCATTTTATTTTTTAATAATTTCACCATCCAATTTTACATTGAGTTGAAGAGGATGTATTCCAATTTGTTAAACCTACTTTTACTTACAATGTATGGTAATCATATGTATATTTTTGTGTTGTCTTCATAATTAGTTGTTATCATCTTTATATGGATCCTTTATTTTCTTCTTTTAGGTTCTTTTTTATTCTTGAGTGGTTTTTCTTAGTAGCCTATCCTCTTTTTTCAAAACAAGAACAAAATCATTTTTTCTCTTGAAATAGAAAAAAGGATTACATGCTTAGCCCTTTAGCTATGCCCAATGGGAAATTCAAAAAAATACGGAACTAATAAAAAATATGCCTTAGTATGTATTATCTTACGGTACTTATCTTAATTTTTGGTTGTTTAAAATAACTGAATGAGTAGGAATTTTTGGTAAAATATGCCGAAATTAGTTTTCACGAAAATTTTGCAATACATGAAATGATTACATATTTAGCACTTTGGCTATGCATGATGGAAACTTAAAAGCTGAGAAAAACTATGAAAAAGAGATACCCTGGTATGCCTTAGTCAATGGTAGCAAGTTTTAGTTTTCATTGCATTTGAAACAACCCCGATGAGTACGATTATTTAGTAAAATATCCTTTAGTTATTTTCCATGAACTTAGTATCTTTTGGAACTTTGTAGATTGCCAAACATTTTTTATTGTATTTACCTTTAACACTGGCGTTGGAAATGAAGTTTGTTTGTAGTTATAGGGATAGATAAGGAAAGGTTATCTCTTACTTCAATGAATTTCTTTATTGCAACTATTGTTTGACTTTTTCATGCATTTTTTTTTAGGTTAGTTTATTTTTCATCATTAGTTTTGTAACGAGTAGATATATGTGAAGACATTTTTTGGAAAGAGTTAGGGATTTAATTGACAATGATTGACAATGTGAAAGTGAAGATTCAACATTCAAATTTGTTAGAAAGAAATCGGAGGATGGATGCGTCTTAATTGGTTAACCATCTAAAATCATTTCATTCTTTATTTTCTACCTTGTCTTCGAGGTGGTTTAGAAAGGTTCATTGATATTTTGAGTAGAAAAACTATTATTTTGAGGTGGAGAGTTGAGACACCATTGATAATGTCAAGGAAACTATTTGACATGAAGGAATACATTTTATGTAGTGATGTTTAGTCTTTCTAGCAAGTAACTAGAGGATGGTTGTCTCTTAGGTCATTATAACATCTAAAATTAATCAACTCTTCACTTATTTTTGTGTTTGAGAGAAATTTTGATGAGATCATCAAATATTTCTCTCTGTTAGAAATCAATGATAAGATGATAGAATTGTGGCCAATTATAATATTTAGGATAAACTATTCTACTTATTTTCCTTCATCTGAAAGGGGTTAAGAGGCGAAACAATGTTTAATCTATTTCATTCCCCTGTGAGGACACCAATCCTCTGTAAGCACCAAATTACAATAATTCTTGGCTCCAACATGAACCAAGCCTTCAATACACCATAAAATGGACTTCAAATCAAGCCTAAACTAAATCTTCAAAGGCAAAACTCAACCCTAAACTTGGCCTTCAAACAATAGAGCACATCCTCTGAAACTTATATTTCAAACCACATAACTCATTCCTTTAAAATTGTTTTTAAAAGCTAAAATATTGAAAACTAAAATTTGTTAGAAAGCAATTGGAGGATGGATGGGCCTTAATTTATTAACCATCCAAAACCATTTTATGCTTTATATTTTACTTCATCTTAGAGGTGGGTTACAAATATTTAGTGATATTTTGAGTAGCAAAACCATAATTTTGAGGTGGAGAGCTCAGACACCATTGATAATATCAAGGAAAATATTTGACACGAGGGAATACATTTTTCCTAGTGATGTTTAATCTTTCTAGCAAGCAACTAGAGGATGGTTGTCTCTTAGGTCATTATAACATCTAAAATTAATCAACTCTTCACATGGTTTTGTGTTTGAGAGATATTTTTTTGAGATCTTCAAAGATTTATCTTTGTTATAAAGATGTGATAAGATGATATCATTGGGGCCAAGAATAATATTTAGAGAAATCTATTCTACTTCCTTTCTTTCATCTACAATGGATTAAGAGGCGAAACAATGTTTAATCTATTTCATTCTCTTGTGAGGACACCAATCCTTTGTAAGCACAAAATTACAGTAATTGTTGGCTCCAACATGAATTGAGACTTCAATACACTAGAACATGGACTTCAAATCAAGCCCAAACTAGATCTTCAAAGACAAAACTCAACCATGAACTTGGCCTTCAAGCAACAAAGCATGTCCTCTAAAACTCAACTTTCGAACCACATAAGTCATTCCATTAAACTCATCTTTCAAAAAAACAATATTCATCCCTGAGAAAAAAGAACTCAAACATTCAAAAAAATCTCCCCAAGATCAATGCGAAAACACCTTCAAAATAATGTGCCAAAAACCTTCCATAGAAAACTACATGAACTCAAATTCACTTCATTTATTCTTAGTTCATGAGGTATGAATTTCAGACCTACTCCTTGGATCTCCTAAAACAATAACAACATAATTGAGTCGGGTTGTTACATATGCTCATTCTCACATATATTTATGTGTGTTTGGATGTTGGGTTAGGGCTATCTTGTTGTAATGTACAATGAATATTAAAACATTCATTTCTCCTAAACCATGAGGATTTAGATAAAGTTTCATATACTATTGGAAATGTATTGGAATAATATTTCTAACCATATATCTTATGCTACCATGTGATCTAGGTAATTGGATAAAATATGCCTTCAATATAGGGTGTCCAAATGGGGCCTACTTCTACTTTGGTTGGGTCATATTGAAAAATATTTCATATCTCCTCATTCCTATGGAATTAGAGGGAGTTCCATACAACATTGGTAATGTATCATAATATGTTATTTGACTATTTAAATTCCTCTTTCACTTGGATGACCCTTGATGTCAATAACAGCCACTTTCAACACTCACAACTTCTAACCTAAGAAAAAGTAGAATATTGTGTTCTATATGCATTTTGATGTTCATATGAGTGAGGCTGTAATAGGTCTAGTTTGATGATTATTGGATTGCAAATGCCCATTAGATTAAATTTCAAATTTTAGTGGAACAGGATTATCACTGTTCATGTTCCAATATTCTTTCTTCCATTTCGATGCTTCCTCTTGATGGGGATTATATTTGTTATAATTCTGGACCCCCATTACAAGAAACGTGTCTACCGTAACACATAGACCAATATTATTCATCATGATTTTGGCTTTATTCCCTCCATCACAAGTTAAAATACCTTAGTTGCACTATGATATGTCACCAGAACTATCGGTTATCGAAAACATTCGCTACACAGTGCAGTCATTTCTCTCGATTTTACATTTCCACATTAAGAACTGAAACCGTTGAATCATTTTCATATGAACATTCATTGGATGGTTTGTTAAGCACAGTTTTTAAGGTTCCAGTGGTGACAAGGTCGATGATCGGTGCGGGGTTGACTCTCGCCGACCCATTGTTGACTGCATAAACCACTACGTATTTTTCTTGGTGCTAACCAATTTTTTTGGAAAATGTAACTTATACATCATCCCAATGTTATGACTTCTAGTTGTTGTATAACACATGTGTCATTAAATTATTTTTGTTCATGGTGTATTTTGGGGCCGACCGTTGACCGTCCTGTGCAGGTCCAACCCTTGTTGACCTTGTGTGATGTTACATTTTGTGGTTGATTGAGACTGTGACCATAAAATCTGGGTAGGTCCTTTCTTTGTGACCAACCAAAAGAATTTGAACTGCTTGGTCACATACCTAATTGGTCATTCCATGGGTACCATGTGGCACTACCTGATTGTGCCATATGGTCACCTGCCATTGGGCCACAAAGCACAATCACCTGCACATGTCACAACTTTTGTCTCTGCCTCATCCAAATCTCTTCAGTTACCAAAATTAACCAAAATATTTTACTTCTGTGATGTTAGCAGAATTGCGTTCAAAAGACTAAATATGTCAAACGACTATAAAAATTTTCCCTTTTCGAAACCATCTGTTATGAAACCAGCTCACAAAAGTATAGAAAAGATAGAAGAATGCCTTAGAAATAAGCCTCTTCGAGAGGGAAACCTACTTTACATTACAAAAATGAACAATTCTTAGATGATACAAATGACAAGACCTCCTTTCTATACATAGGAGTCTAAGGGGTTATAGTATAATCAGAGCTGACATAACAATAATAATGTGAGGGCACAATAATAACAATAGCGATCTTTTATGCGGCACACTAATAAAAATATGGGGACTACATGGGTGTACATTTTATAAATTACGTTATTTATAAAGGATATGTTTTACATTGGAAAAAATGTTCTTATACATTAAAATTTGATCATTCTTGTTATATATATGTATATATATTTTATTATATATGAAGAATAATTACTAATAGTGTATATATTAAATTGATTGCGATACTTGTATGTTTGCATTGTGTATGTTGAAACACTGTAAACGTAGTTGTATCAAGTGATTAATAGTAAATGTAGTGAATAATGTTTTTCTCATAAAATGACTTATACCAATTCAATTGGAAGACCATGTAGTGCTAGGGATGAGGATTAAAATGAGGCATTGATTGGTAACATTTCTCTTCAAGTGTAAATCTACTAGCACCGGTGGGATCACCACCTTTTTTCCCTAAAATAAGCTTTCGTCAATTTATTTATGAAAAGGTTTGATTGAATTAATATTTTCTTAATGTTGTGAATGATTCATTTTCATTTGTTTAAAATTTTCTATTTTATAATGGCTAAGATCTATACTATATAAAAATTTGTTCTGATAACAATTAAAAGAGCTCCTCTTTGCTTCGAGATTATAATCTCTACTAACAGGGTTAACCAAGCGAAGGTGGAAGCGTAAAAACAATTTCTAATTATGTTTTGTTGTAAATGTTCCAATTATCTTTTTAATGCTTCAATGGATAATGCAAAAAAAAAAAACCATATGTTAAAAATATGAAGAAAATAAAAAAATAACCGAATACATTTTTAAAAACAAGCAAAAAAATTAAAAATCTTGAATTATAAGTAAAATTCAATATAATAAATAAACATTAAAATATAATACAATAAAACTATGAGAATTAAGCTAATCATGTATTTACAAAGCACATGGATTTATTGACAAAACAATTACTAAAACTACTTGAGCAATTTCAAACATAGTGGACTATAAAATGTAAACACATATATTAACCATCACATATTGACAAACAAATTCTCACATTTATATGCAATTTCAAATGCAATGGAATATAAAATTTAAGCACATACATTGACAAAACAATTCTCACTTTTATATGCAATTTCAATTAACACACAAAATTAAAATTTAGATGAAGATATATACAATTTTAAATTTTTAAATATTAAACAGACAATATATAAATTAAAATCTGCATTATGAGTAACATTGAAATTAATAATTCAAGACAACAAAAACATGATTGCAATTTCAAATAATGCACAAAATTCAAATTTAAATAATGAAATATACAATTTTGAATTTTTAAATATTAGAAACAAAATACAAATTCAAATAAGAAAACACATATTTTAAAATCCCAAATAAGGAAACACACATCAGACAATTTCAAGTCAATACAAAAACTAACACTCATATATTAAATAAACAAACACACAATATACAAAATAAAACATACATTTTATATACAAACTCAAATTTAGGCTGTGAAATTATTACAATCACAATTCAATAAAACAAACACATAATTACAATTTCAAGCCACATACAATACAAATATTCATAAATAAATATCCACAAACTCACTCACACATATATATTCAAGTTCTATTAAAAAGAGATACAGAGTACACGTTCAAATAAATAAACACTCAATATACAAATTCAACTAAATACACAACATACAATTTCAAAGAACTAATTGTGCATTAGACAATTTCAAGTCAATAAAAGAAAACACTTATTATGCAACTTTAAGAAAAAAATAAACACAAAATATACAAATTAAAATCTGCATTATGCATACACATTCAAGTTCTATTAAAAAGATATACAGAGTACATGTTGAAATAAATAAACACTCAATATACAAATTCAACTAAACACACAACATACAATTTCAAAGAACTAATTGTGCATTAGACAATTTCAAGTCAATGAAAGAAAACACTAATTATGCAACTTTAAGAAAAAAATAAACACAAAATATACAAATTAAAATCTGCATTATGCATACACATTCAAATTCATCAATACAACAAAAACACATGATTGCAACTTCAAACAACACACAAAATTCAAATTTAAATATGGAAATATACATTTTTTGAATTTTTAAGTATTAGACACAAAATACAAATTGAAATAGAAGAACACATACTTTACAATTCCAAATAAGGAAACACAAATCAGACAATTTCGAGTCAATACGAAAATAAACACTCAAATATTAAATAAGAAAACACACAATATACAAAGGACAAGTTCAAATAAACAAACACACAATACACAAATTCAACTAAACACACAACATACACTTTCAAATAACTAATTAGGTATCCTACAATTTCAAGTCAATAAAAGAAAACACTCCAATATGCTTATGCAACTTTAAGAAAAATAAACTCACAATATACAAATTAAAATATGCACTATGCATACACATTCAAATTCATAATTCAATACAACAAAAACACATGATTACAATTTCAAACAACACACAAAATTTACATTTAAATAAGGAAATATACAATTTTAAATTTTTAAATATCAGACACAAAATACAAATTCAAATATAAGAACACATATTTTACAATTCCAAATAAGAAAACACACAATATACAAAGTAAAATATACAATTTATATACAAATTCAAATTTATGTTTTGAAATTAATTACAATCACAATCCAATACAGCAAACACACAATTGCAATTTCAACCCACATGCAATGCAAATATTCATAAATAAACATTCACACACATATATATATGTAATTTGAAATAAAGAAACATATAGAGTACAAGTTCAAATAAACAATCACACAATATACAAATTAAAATCTAGATTATGCATATACGTTCAAATTCGTAATTCAATACAACAAACACATGAATACAATTTCAAATTACATACACATATTCATAATTAATATTCATACAACCACTCACATACATATGGAATTTCAATTAAATAAAAATACAAAATACAACTCCAAATAAGCAAACAAACAATATACAATTTTGTGTTGAAATACAAACGAAAATAATCATTGTCAAAACCACTCACATATATATTCGATTTCAAACGGGCAAACACACAATTCCACTAACCCACGCACACACAATTTAAAATGAACAAAGAAATATGGTACAATTTCAATTCAAAACATCAACATAAATACATAAAACATTTTCAAAATCACAAACATATATATACCATTTCAAAGAAGTAAATATATAAGAAATGGATTTATAAATACGTATTCTCTCATTAGATTATATAAAATAATGCAATACAGAAGGCTTTAAAAATCAATGAAAAGAAAAACAAACAAAAAAGCACCAATATGAATGGTTTGTTAATTAGAGAGATATTTAGTGTTTTCCAATACATTGTGGAAGGTTGTGTAATTTGTATTTGGGTAAAATATTTTAAGTTTTTTTAATTATAAATGTGTTTTTGGTTAAATGCAATTGTAATAAGTGTTGTAATATAAATGGATGATCATGGAAGTGTAAGATGACCTTCTTCAAATATAAATGGTGTAACATAAATGCATCTTAAAAGAGTGTGTTGTTACGAGTATGAGTTGAAAGAAAAGTAATCAACACAAACAAAAATAACTACACTACTCAAAGAAAAATGGAGTCCATCCTCCTTAGAAGTTGTAAGGAGTTTAGCCCCTTCCATAAAAAATAACTTATCTTACAATATTTAAAAAAAGAAAAAAATAATATATAACTACACCAATATTTATTTTGGGCAAAACTCTTTTTGCATGTAGTACCATACAAGTATTAGAGAAAAACCATATATTTTTAATAAGATATAACAAAAATTATCAACTTCTCTTATATATAAAAAGAATGATCATTTCTATCACATATTTAAATAATGAAAAGAAATATGAATTTACTTTCCTTCACACTTTTTCTAAAAGTATAAGTCATTTCTGGAAACAAATCCTAAAAAAAATGCCCATAAAAAAGTATTATTAATGAAATATGAGATGAGTGTTTTGTTTTAATTCTTTTCTTAGTCCAAAAACTAATAAACATAATTTTTATTTTTAAATAAAAATATATATTATGAATCATGATTATATATGTAATCAATGATATAATTAAATTTGATTTTTAAAACCTAGGATAGGTTATTCCATTCTATGAAAAATAAAAGTAAAAAACAATTCATTTCATTTTATCTCACTTTAATTATGTCTAGGAAAAACCATTACAAATGGTAGAGGGGCATAATTGACTCTCCAAAAAATGTTGTAACTGATACAGGATTGAAGCGAACCGAAACAAGCCTATATAACATAGAATTCCCAATTGACGCGAAAGACCTGAGCTGAGCTGCATTATTATTATTTTTTTATAATTTGAATAAACCAATGATAAGAAAGAGAGTTGTATTAATATTTTGAAAATGTATGCATTATTAATTTGAAAAATTAATAAACGAGTGACAAGGAAAGGGTACAGAAGCTGGGTCAGGTTGAGGTTGAGCCAGTAAATTCATTGGTGGCTTTAATTGACAAGTTAAAATTGATTCAGGGTAGGGTTTTTTATTCAGTTACAAATAAAAATTACAAGGATTCAAAACCATGGATTGAAGTAGCACATTAACACACAATGTATCTGGCTTTAACTAGCATGAATGGTACAGGGCCTCGCTAATACCAGAGGGAAATAAATGAGTAGAAATGGTAGAGGGACTAGCTAATCGTGGAATGGAGGGGATCGGACTTGATGAGGCGTTGAATCCCCAAAGAAAGCGAAGGTGAAAGTTGTACTGTAATGTGACTGATTCCGGAGGATTCAAGCGAAGGAAAGCTATATATATAACAGAGAACTCCCCATTGACACAGCTGAGTTGGATTATTATTAATAATTTAAAAGTTGTATAAAGCAGAGATAATAAAGAGCAACTCACTATATGTATGTATTATTATTAATTTGAAAACGTATATTATATATTAATTTGAAAATTTAATAAATAGGGTAACCGTAAGCTGACGAAGTTTTAATGAGGTGCGTTTTGGGTTTAATTGACATGTTATCATTGTTTAAGGGTGGGTTTTAATTGGTTACTGATAAAATATATAAGGGTTAAAAACCATGGATTACAGTATCAAATAACACAATACAAAGTAGGTTATAATAAAAAATTAACACGAATTAAACTTATACACAGCACAACAGGCAATAATACAAAAACTCGGGTAAAAATAACATACGGCGCACAATACAGTGAAAGAAGCCACACGTTAAGCTAAATCCAGAGATATGCGTGGATTGAATCCATGAATGAAAAAATTAATGTAATAGAAATGGTAGGGTAGGGTAAAACCATTGAATGGGAAACAAAACCCATCAAGGGTAAAATTCTTGGAGAGAAAACAAAGCCATAAATCCAGCTCATCCACACGGCACAAGGGTATTACAAACTATTGAGGAAACCGAGCAATACACAACACGTTAAAGCCAAAAACATCAGGTTGAACCAATACCCAACACAATATACAATATGAGTTACCCAAAACGGAAAAATCCCACGAGTTAAACAAACAAATAACACAAGACACATAAACCAAGTTATGTGCAAAAGAAATCATGGGTTAAACTAATGAAGATGAAGTTATACCGGAGAACCAATACACAGAAACCAAGTTATGTCGAAAAGAAAGCATGGATTAAACTAATAACAAGAGGTTATACCGGAGAACCACAAACTAAATTAAACTAGCATGGGTTAAACTAATAAAGAAGAAGTTATACCGGAGGACAACAAACTAAACCAAACTAATAAGCAGCACATTAAACCCAAATACAGAGCTATCGGAAGTGATTCAAAAACGCAGTGATGCTTGAATTCGCAGGGGATGGGATAAATTCGTGAAGCTAGAGCGATAGAGCCATAGATCGATTGAACCCAAATACAGAGCTATGGGAGGTGATTCAAAAAGCCAGTGATGCTTGAATTCGTAGGGGATGGAGTAAATTTGTGAAGCTAGAGCCAGAGAATGATTGAAGCGATGAAGGAAAAATAAAATGTAATAGAAATTATCGAGGAGGCCTATGGAAGAAAAAATTAAATCTATTAGAAATTTTTGAGGTGGAAGCACAGTCATAAACTAATTCAAAGAAGACATACACAGAGAGGGCCATCTCTACATATTTCGAATTGGGATTCGATTTCATCTCTTCACCCAGATAATTAGGATCCACGAGGTAGGTTTTGAATAGCAGCAACATCAACCACCTATTTCTTTATTTTTATTCATTTCGCTGAACAAACAAACTAAAGTACAAGGTTATGAAATGGAATTAGTTGTCACAGCACAACGCACAAATGAACAAAAAGATTGAACTGAAATTAAATAGAATTTGATCCATACCATTCTGGAGAAATAATTGATCTTCGATGAACCCAAAAAACTGTTAAGAAACTCAACTTCCGTGCCCTGCCGAGATAATTGATCTCTATGAACCCAAAAAACTGTTAACCAGCTCACTTGCCTTGCGCTGCCCTATCCTTCTTTTGCTAGCCTCAGCCTCCTCCTCTATCCCACACAACCATGACTCACTCAAACATGAACTCGACCTGCACCTAGACACATACATACCCAATCTCAAACCACACAGACAGCCAAACACACACAAGCATAGCCAGACGAGATATGGACAGACGGGATATGGACAGAGGAGGAGGAAGATGCTGGAAAAATGATAAGAATTAATATATGTGTATGTAGGGATTCCCCAACACCCTTCAACTGCTACAAGAGTTTTACCGCCTATACCTGTTCTGTCTTCAATTTTAGAGCTCGTGTTTTTTCTTCAATTTCAATTGAATCAGCGCCTTTTTGAAAATATGTTGTTGGGTGGATGCTTTTTTTCGTGCAGGTTGTTTTTGTTTTTTCTGGTTGTTCTTTTCATTAATGCTTTTTTTTGCCATACCCTTCCGAACGCACATATTGCAAATAGGGCTTCATTCATGGTTTTACCATTTTTTATTTATTCACATAATTACGTAGTGTGGATTCAATTCTCATTTTAATATTTTATTTATTTTTGAGGATGTTGGAAATATTGTGCTGAAAGGCTTGACGATAGGAGAATTTTCTGGACATAGCATATTATGTTATTTATTTTTAATTTTATCTAATAGTTATATGATATTTATTGGATATTAATATTTTTTTTTTCTTTTTTTTCAATTGCAAAGCATATTGACAAATTTGTAAAGCTTCGTTTAAAAAGTTTTAAAAACAACAAATATTTACAATGAAGGGCAATTAGTGTAGCCATATAAACCATAAAAGTGCAAATGAAAATGTGTGCGCCCACGTATTAACAAATCCTTACAATGAAGGGCGAGGTCTTCCATCTTGATAGGAGTTACAGTTTTCAGAACGGCAACGAATCTTTACAATGAAGGGCAAGTTCTTCTATCTTGATAGGAATTATACTATAAAAAAAGGAAATGAATCTTTACAATGAAGGGCAAGGTCTTAGATCTCGATAGGAATTAGTGTAACCGTATAAACCATAAAAGTGCAAGTGAAAATGTGTGTGCCCACATAATAACAAATCTTTACAATGGAGGGCAAGGTATTCGATATTGATAGGAATTAGTGTAGCCATATAAACGAAATGGCTAGTAAACAAAACACTTACGTCATGATATATTTCACATTACGAGGACTAAAAAAATCATGAAGATCTCAAAACTCATAATTAAATCTAATTGGTTCTCTATTAGGAGAAGAATGTACCCATTTGTTTTTCCTTCATCCCCCAAGTAATATGTAGGTCATGTGAATGCTAAAATTCAACATAAGGAAGAAATTCCTCTAGATTAGCAATGGTTGATCTTTGTTGGGATAAGAAACCTTGAGATATGACTTTTATAGGTTTATCCTAAAGGAATTGACTCTCCCATGAGATCTTTTTCTATGTGCTGGTATGCAAATTTTTCTCAACCACTTCAACCTGAGAGTTAGAAATAATTGACAATGATAAGGAACACATTTTAGATAAGGAAGGAATTTCTCCATAACCATACATATTGATCTTTCTTCATAAGCAAGGGCAACTCCTATAACTGAGGGAAGATTATTGGCTTTAACAATGGTGTAAAAACTATCGTTAATGAGGTTGGCACCATTGTGACAAATAGTGGAAGAAAGGATGTTCCAAAGAAGGATAATGGTAGGTTGAGATTTCTTGACAAGTATGGGAAACTCCTATAAGTAAGGGCAAGATTATTAGCCTTAACAATGGTGTAAAAAGTACATTTAATGAGGTTGACACCATTGTCACAAATAGTAGAAGTAAAGATCTTCTAGAGAATGATACTCATATTATTATTTCATGTGGTATAGAAGTTGGTTCATATTCTTTCCATTTTCATTTTATACTTATTTAAACAGTGAATAGGTATAACTGCCAAAATTTTCTCACGTGACTTAGTTATTCTACTTTGCTTTTATCTCCACCTATATACTCATCATATGAAGTTGTCTAGTTGTTGTAATTATTTGGAGGCCTTTTGTCCCTGTGTCTTCCATAAACTTTTTCTATCTATTATTGAAATAGCATTGTTGTCAATTTTACCTATCTAGGAAAGAAACTTCCTAAGTTCTTTTATAAATGTAATTGAATATTGTTTATGAACCCTAACGTAGATTTAGTGGAATAGGAGGCACTCAGGTGGTTGGAAAATATTTTAACCAATTTCTGTCAACTGCAAGTCTATATATTTTCTGTCAATTACTATTTAGTATTTACATTTCTCAACTATAACTACTCTTCCATTTTTTTAGTTAGCCCAATGAAAAGAAATTTCTTTTGCTTTATTTCCTAACAATATTTACACACTAAAGAAGACTTGAACATATTTTTAATAGCTAATATTTCAGCTCTTTCCATCTTTTGTATGGCTACTATTCTCAATGTCCCAATTTGATATGGCTTCTTGAAATTTGTGATTTCTTTCCCTACAAACATTTTGATTTGATCTCACGTGTGTGCTTAATTGTTTTCTCAAAAGTATGTATTTCGCAGTCAACATTATAAGTCCTTAAGTTAATCCAATTGATTTAGCGTGATTGCATTTATCTATTTAACATTCATGAAAACTACTGTGATATGGCTCTAGTAGTTGATGTTAAGGAAACAAACGGGTTGGTTATAGGGAGATTGTTTGTTTCAATAGATATAGTGGACAAGATATGATTTTGGTAATGGCAAGTCCTATGTATACATGAACATATTGGATGGCCGTGAAAATGTCTTGTTTGTTAATATTTTCCCTATTTTTAGGGGATTCATTTATTCAAAATGCTAGTTGGTTTTTGCAATTTTGAATGAAAACAAATAAAAGTCTACATTATTAGCTCAATAATTTCCAACATTAGATAGAGTACAATGTCCAATAATTTCACACAAGTTCCTAGATAATGTTATAAGCTATTTCAAGTTTTATCTTTGATAGTTGATTGCTTGTAACAAAATTTCTATTCCAGGAATACATATTTCCCTTCCATGGCAACTTGGAATCATTCTTGTGGAATTGTATTATGTTGTCATGTTCAATAGTTAATGTGTTGCATTGAAGCATAATGATAAAATGTTATCTCATTTTGTGAAAACAAGACTTTCATAATTGGTATATCCTTTGCATTTTTTCTTCAATCATTTCACCATCCAATTTGGGAGTGAGTTGAAGAGAATCTATTTGAATTTGTCACAAATACTTTTAATTACAAGGTATTTGTGTTGTCTTAACAATTAGCTCTTAGAATTCATCTTAGGTGCATCATTTCTTTTCTCCTCTTAGGTTCTTTTTTATTTTTGAGTTGTTTTCCTTACAAGTCTATGCCCTTTCTTCAAAAGATGAACAATTTTTTTTTCCTTTGAAAATAAAGGAAATGATTATGTCTTTAACCCTTCAGTTATGCTCGATGGGAAATTCAAAACAAGAAACAAGTAATAAAAAAACCCACCTTATTATGTATTACCCTATGGTACTTTTTTTAATTTTTAGTTGTTTGAAATAGTCCAAAGAGTCTATTGTTTGGTAAAATATTCCGAAATTAGTTTTCATGAAAATTTTGCAATACATAAAATTGTTATAGATTTAGCACTTTGGCTATCCATGATGGAAATGTCAAGATTTAGGGTTTAGGTTTTATGGTTTATGGTTTATGGTTTATTATTTATAACACTAAAGTTACAAAACTCCTTTTAAAATATTAGAAAAAAATAGGGTTTATGGTTTAGGGTTTAGGGTTTGGGGTTTAGGATTTATAACACTTTAGTAAATTCTTTTAATAAACACTTAAATAACAGTTTAAAATTCTTTTTAAAATTTTATAAAATGATTAGAGTTTACGTTTTAGGGTTTGGGGGTTTAGGGTTTTGGGTTTATGGTTTAAGTTTTATAACACTTTAGTAAATGCTTTTAATAAACACCAAAATAAAAGTTACAAAACACTTTTTAAAATGTTGTAAATTTCTTAGGGTTCAGGTTTTAGTGTTTATAGCACTTTAGTAAATGCTTTAGTAAACACCAAAATAAAATTCAGAAAATGTTTTTAAAATGTTATAAAATACATAGGGTTTAGGTTTTAGTGTTTTAGGTGTAGTGTTTGGGGTTGATGCTTTAGGTTTTATAACACTTTAGTAAATTATTTTGATAAACACTTAAATAAAAGCTACAAAATAATTTTTAAAATGTTATAAGTTGATTAAGGTTTCAGGTATAGGGTTTACTGTTTGAATTTTATGGTTCAGGGCCGAGGCTTAAGGGTTTATAACAATTTAGTAAATTATTTTAATAAAAATTTAAATAAAAGTTACAAAACACTTTTGAAAACACTTTATAAAATTCTTTTAATAAACACTTAAATGAAAGTTACACAATGCTTTTTAAAATGTTATAAAATGATTACTATTTAGGGTTTGGTGTTTGTGTTTTTGGTTTAGGGTTCATATTTTAGGATTTAGGGTTTATAAGGCTTTAGTAAATTCTTCTAATAAACACCTAAATAAAAGTTGAAAAACTCTTTTTAAATGTTATAAAATGCTTAGGGTTTATGGTTTGGGGTTTAGGGTTTAAGGTTTAGGGCTTATAAGAGTTCAGTAATTGATTTTAATAAACACTTTTTAAAATGTTATATTTTATGATTTAGGGTTTGGTTTTTATGGCTTAGGGAGCACTTGTAGAGGTGTCACTATGGGCATCCCTCCCTCTACATCTCCCTCTCTCTTGATCTCCTCCCTCCCTGCTTTCTCCCTCTCTCCATCTCTCTCCCTCTCCACCCTCCCACCTCTATCCTGCTCTCTCTCTTCCTCTCACTTCCTCTTCTTCTCCCTTTACCTCTCACCCTCTCCCATTGTCTCGCCTTCCCCCACTCTCGCCCTCTCCCCCTCTCCATCTCTCTTTACCTATCCCTTCCCCTCAACCCTCTCTCTCCCTCTCTCCCTCTCACTCCCTTCCTCTCTCCCCATCCTACGCTCACTCCCTGTGTCTCTCTCTCTCTTCCTCTTCTCCCTCCCTCTGCTCTCCCACTGTTTCCCTCACTATCCATCTCCTCCTCCCCCTAACGCACTCTCTCCTCCTCTCCCTCCACCTCTCCCTCCTCCTCTGCCTCTCTCTCTCCTTCTCCCTCTCTCTCTATCTCTCTCTCTTCCTCTCTCGATCTCTTAGGGTTTATGGTTAAAAGTAAACCATAAACCCTAAGAGATAGATAATTCTTGTTAAGGGGGAGGGGATAGTATGATT